>JAWNMV010000117.1:0-94311 GCA_035043635.1 Drosophila rellima | reverse complement strand
CGCCCACTTGTTTTAATTCATTTATTTGGAGTAAACGGCAGTTAATTTTAAGTATAGTCTAACATTTTTTTCAAAATAATGAAACCTCCTGGGATTTGCTCTGCTCCTTCTGCACTTGCAGCCTTTCCCGACGAATTCAAGTTGCTCTGCTTGGGCGCTTTACGGGAAGTACCTCCATTCTGAAATCGGCTCTGCTGGTGTTGGTACTGGTGCTTCCTGCAGGCACCTCTGAATCGAACTCTTTCCATACATTCCATGGAAACTGCAATTGAGCATTACTTTGGCATTAATTAAGTATTCATAAATTCAATCACACAAAACTTACAGCAGTTATTCATGGTCAACAAGACTATTTGTGTGCAGACATTTGCCAAAGCCATTTGGGCGTTTGCGTCAAAATTGTGGGACCATGCAAACCTGCGAGCCGTTATTTTCTTGAGCTCTTTTAAAAGAAAAATCATTAAATATTAGCGAAAAATAGTTTTAAACTATTTTTACTTACAAGATACAGTCATTTGTCATTGTTTTTTTGTTTTTGCCATTCATTTTAGCTGACATTGTTTAAATTTTCGTACCGAATGCAAATTTTTAGTGTTGCATTCGAAAAAAATCGGATCCAAACCGATTAGAAACGTATGAAATAGGAACATCAATAGGAAATGGTGAAACGGATGGGGAAATTTTGGCACGGGTAAAACTATAGGCACATCACAAATTTTGATGGAAGATGTTAGATGTGGCTCAGTGTGAATTGGGTATTAGGATTTATTTTCTCTCCCCTTTTTTGTTATATGTATTGTAAAAAATAACTTAAAGAAACACTTTTTTTTGTGAGTTAGCTGTTTTATAATTTATTTATTTTTCTATTCGTTTTTCTATGTGTTTTGCGTTTGAGGGTGATTAGTTTCTGGTAATTATGGCAGACGAAACAGAATGGGAAGCCGAAGGAGCAGCGAGTCTCCCACCACCACGTCCGTCGGGGGGCTTAGCGAGGACTCCAATGAATTTCCGTGGGTTTCCGAAAAGGATGCCTCCGCCAAACGAGGATTTGATGGCGAATACCAGGGAGACTGCAAAACAGGACCAGCCACAGTCTGATTTGCAATTCCTAAAAGATACAAAGGATTCCGCTCTCAGTTCGGCGGTAAATGTCGCGGTGGCACAGGCACACGAAACGTATCGCACCTCGTTGCTGTCAGGTGTCGGGAATTCCCTCCGGGAGGATATTCGAGCTGGGTTTATGGAAATGATGAAGCTCATAAAGGATGTATATAGGCCGCAAACGGGTGGCTCAAGGAGCGAAGCCTCAGCCGCGATACGCCCAGATGTGCGGGGAACCGATCCGAGCACGGGAGGCGTACCCAAGCGAACAGGAGCGCAGAAGCAAGGATCTCGCCCACCGACCTTGACGCCAAGGCGACCGCCACCATTTCAGCAGCCAGCATCGAGCAGCCCGGTTTTCGAGCCCGATCCACAAGCGACCAACTGGAGAAATCCAAATGGCAGGAGTTCGCGGCTAAACAAGAGGAGAGAGGATGAGAACGCGTACTACAATGCTCGTGACCGAACTCACCTGAAGCTGGAGCGATGGAATGTGAAGTTCGACGGCGAAGATTCCATGCACTCGGTCGAGGATTTCATATTCCGAGTCGAGTTCTTGCAGAGGCAAAACCAATGTGCCTGGAGGGAGATTCTGCGGGAATTTCACATTCTTCTGGCCGGTCGGTCCAGAGAATGGAATTGGGTGCACGTTCGGCACTCGAGGGTCGACACTTGGTCGCACCTCCGTCAGGCGCTGCTTGACAGTTCCAGGGGCTACCAGACGGAGCATGACATCATGCAGGAGCTACTGCAGCGAGAGCAAAATGCCAGCGAGGGAGTGGATGACTACATCCATCATATGCGCCAGCTTGCCGCGTGTTTCCAGAAGCCGCTCAGGGACCGGGAGCTGGCTAAAATAATCAAACGAGGGTTAAAGGAAAGTTTGGCAAAATATGTATATGCGATGGATATAATTACCGTGGACAAGCTGCGACAGGAATGCATCGAAGTGGAGAGGTGTGCCAATCGGAGGACACGCACCGGTTTCACACATCAGACACGGTATTCTCAAGAAGCGAAGCCGTCAATCCATGAGGTAGAAGTCCCACCGTGTCAGCCCGAACCGCCACCCGAGGATGTCGAGAAGGCGTCAATGAGGCCGAGATTGGTCTGCTGGAATTGCGGCCAATTTGATCATATTTTTCGGGACTGTCTCGCGAAGGAGCGGAAGGTCTTCTGCTACGGATGCGGCAAACCAGACACCTTTTTCCCGCAGTGTGAAGGATGTCCGGGAAACTCCAGGCTGAGCGCGTTGCGAGCGGGACAAGCGCGCTCGGGAACGGTGACCGCGGACAGGAGGGACGGAAAATTCGTCAAGATGTAGAAAGGAGGCAATGTTCCATCGGCAAACCTGAGGAAAAGGGAGGAAATAAATACTCAGCTAATAAAAATAATTACAATATAATAAACAAGACCACGGATAAGGATAGTATTAAGGATAATAACTTCGTTAGAGGAAAATTACTGAAAGGCTTGCCATATGAGGAACGTGTCCGGGCATACATGTCGGCCCGGAATAGAATTTTTGGTGAGCGACAGGCGGAAGGCGGTCGAGGCGGTCCAGCGAGACTGCAACACTGATTCAAGTATATTCGCGGATGTGGAAATAGAAGGACGAGGGATGAAGGGACTGCTTGATACGGGAGCGTCAGTCAGTTTGCTGGGACAAGGCTGCCGTGAATTGGTCGAAGAACTAGGATGGCCGGTGCAGATATACGCCTCAATGGTGAGGACAGCGGCAGGTGCCAGTCGTCCAATTTTGGGGTTTTGTTATATATTGGTCGTATCGTTTGTGTCAGCGCGTGCAAAAGTCTAAGGGTTTCGATAAATGTGGCAATCGATAGGGAATCTGTTGTGGGGGTGACAACTCCAACTAAGGAGTGAGATGGCTTGTAGCTGCTAAGCGAGACAAATATATGTTGTGTGCCCCTCATGCACCTGACCAACACTCGAGAAATGAGTGGAAATGCCCTTCTGCAATTGCAACGGTTTGTTTAGAAATAGAAATGAGCAATTTTTGTCGAGACGAAACCACGTTGCCGTGCAGAAGGGAGTCTGGTTCTATATACGGTCTAGAGGCGGATGTATATCACTCTAAGGCGTCGTAGTGGACATAACCGAGTTGAGAAAAATTAAAATTTAATCACGTTTTGCAAATACATAAAGCAAAAAATGTTCCAAAATCCATCCGCTGACAAGTCAAGTGCCGGCGAGCACAGCAAGAGGCAACCGCATAAATCAGCTGGCGACTTTGACAGATAAGTCCCTTCTTTTTTCCTCGTTTTGCGACCAGCCTTCTACCCAGAGGACAAGTTCCGGGGAGCACGCGTCACAAACCAAATAAAAAAAATTAAAAATCATACAAAAAAAGAATATTAGACGAAAATATTTAACTGAAATAAATGATAAAAATTTAACTGTAACGTAAAAATTAAAAGTGAATTAAAATAAACAAAAAGAAATTAAATGTTATTGGACAGACTACAGTTTAGGAACAAATACACAGTAGAATTTACAAAAAAATAGAAAATACATACTAAGTATTAATATATTTGTATAAATATATATATGTATACATAAAACCAAAGAACTGAGACTACGTTCATTTCGCCAATACTCACAATATATATATGGCATTTATTAATTCTTTTTCCCACGGCGCACAGTGTAATATTTTGCCAATATAGGGGGACTTAATTCAGTAGCGGTCGTATTTTTAAAGCTAGCGACTTGAAATTTGGACTGAATGTTCAACTACCGCCAAAGAAATTTTTGAGCTAAAAAATAAAGTGGACGTGGCACAAAAAGGGCGTAAAATACGGAAAAACTAGAAAATTTTCATGTTTTTGACATACAAACCGCAATTAAAAAAAAAAACAAATTTTTTCAAAAAAATATCTGGTTATTATTTTATGTTTTAATTTTAACCAATTAAAAAAAAATTTTTTTAAAGTTAATAATAAAAAAAAATTTTTTTTTTTCAAAATTGTTTACTTTTGTGATATGCTCATGCTTTTGATTGTAAGTTCAAAATTACTGGCAGGAAAAATTAAAAACTGATTTTGTTTTAAAAGTCATTTATTTATTTTTCACTATATTTTAAAATTAAAACAAGGGAACTCCGGCTACAGTTGAGTAAGCTCCCTGTGTAGAATACCCTGTGTCCTGGCTTTCCGATAGGTCATACGTATGAGCGCTACATTAGGCATGATGATGCGGCATTAACTTTTAGACTAATTGTTCGTATTACATCTATGTGATCTAGTGAACCGATTTGAACCAAATTACAAATTTGTTCCTATGGTAGCTATTTGATATCCGATTTCAACTAAACTTGGTCAGGATGTAGAATACCATCCCAAATGCGTATTCTGTTAGTTTGGTTGATATACCTCAAAGAACAAAAAAGTTTATCATACTAAAACTTGATTTTCGACTAATCGTTCCTATGTCAGCTATATTACATAGTTTTTCAATTTTAAAAAAGTTTAGTCAGGATGTATGGGACTATCCCACATGCATATTTTCTCAGTTTGGCTGACATATCTCAAGCAACAAATACGTTTTTCATACCAAAACTTGATTTTCGACTGATCGTTCCTATGGCAGCAATATAAGTTTAGTCACGATGTATGGGACTATCCAACATGCATATTGTCTGAGTTTGGCTAAGATATCTTAAGCAACAAAAAAGTTTTTTATACTAAAACTTGATTTGCGACTGATCTTTCCTATCGCAGCTATATGATATAGTAGCCCGATTTTAACCAAGTTTGGTCAGGATGTATGGGACCACCTCATATGCATATTCTATTAGTTTGATTGAGATATTTTGAACAAAAAATTTTTTCATACTAAAGCTTGATTTTGGACTGATCGTTCCAATGCAGCTATATGATATAGTGGTCCGATCGAAATTTTAAAACTAGCTTGCGACCGCTATCCAGGAACCTACATACTAAGTTTCAAGTCTCTAGCTCTTATAGTCTCCGAGAGCCTTTGACTCAAACAGACGGACAGACGGACTATACTTTATAGGGTCGGAGATGCTTCCTTCTGCCTGTTACATACATTGCACAAAACCATTATACCCTTTTTGACCATTTTCAATGGTCGAGCGTGCTCGACTGTAGAATACCCTGTGCCCTGGCACTCCGATAGCCCATACCTATTTGCAAGCCGTTAGGCACGCCGAAGGTTTGATGATGAGCCATTAAATTGTTGACTAATTGTTCGTATTACATCTATATGTTCTACTGAACGGATTTAAACCAAATTCGATCACAATGTTAAAGACAATATAAAATTCCCATTTTGGGAGTTCTGTTGGGATACCTCAAAAAACCACAAGCAATATCATACTAAATCTTAATTTTCGAATGACAGTTCCTATGGCAGCTTTATGATATAGTGTTCCGATTACAACCCAATTTGATCAGGAAGTATAGGACCATCCCAAAAGTATAAATGTCGAGATAATTCAGATATCAAAAAAGTTTTTCATACTAAAACTTGATTTTGGGCTGATGGTTCCTATGACAGCTATATGGTATAGTGGTCCGATTTAAACCAAATTTGATCAGGATATATAGGTTCATCCCAAATGCATATCCTGTCAGTTTAGTCGGGATATTTCAAACAAAAAAAAGATTTTCATTCTAAAACTTGATTTTGGACTGATCGTTCCTATGGCAGCTATATGATATAGTGGTCCGATTTCAACCAAATTTAATCATAAGGTATAGGATCATCCCAAATGCATATCCTGTCAGTTTGATCGAGATATCTCAAACAACAAAAAAGTTTTTTTTAATAAAACTTGATTTTGGGCTGATCGTTCCTATGACAGCTATATAGTGATATAGTGGCCCGATTTCAACCAAATTTGATCAGGATGTATAGGACCAACCCAATTGCATATACTTTTAGTTTGGTCGAGATATTTCAGACACCAAAAAATTTTTTCATACTATAACTTGATTTTGGACTGATCGTTCCATTGGCAGCTATTGATATAGGGGTCCGATCCAAATCTTAAAACAAACTTGATCTGCGCCCGCTATTCAGGAACCTACATACCAAGTTTAAAGTCTCTAGCCTTTATAGTTTTTGAGATCCTTTGATTTAAACAGACGGACGGACAGACAGACGGACATGGCTCAATCGACTCGGCTATTGATACTGATCAAGAATATATGTACTTTATAGGGTCGGAGATGCTTCCTTCTGCCTGTTACATACATTGCACAAAACCATTATACCCTTTTTGACCATTATCAATGGGCACAGGGTATAAAATGCTTAAAGGCTTTATACAAGTCAGAACATGTGTATAATTGAGATCAATCAGAACATGAAATTAGATTGTTTAGCTTATTGAAATCCGTTTTACTGCGCACAGTGGGCTGCGATGATAATACAACTGGCCAAAAAGGTATATTAATAGGTGAGTTAAGAGTTGAATAGTATGGACATCAAGCATCTGCTAAGTCCATATCCTGCGGTCAAGGTGTCCAAGAGGACGCCTTCTTTTCCTGTGGCAGAATCTCAGCGCATAGAGCTCAGCTGGAAGACGCATTGTGCTACACAATACTCGTGAGCAATATAGTCAACATTATGTTGCAGTCACCAGGGAAATGGGACTCATCAGCAACTATTCGGCGCTTGTAATGATGAAGCTGCGCTCTGTTAAAAAGAGCGGACTTGGATTTGGTCTAGACGACGCCATTGCCCTTGTGATGCATGCTTCACGGCGGTACCACAAAAGTGCTCGCCTTAACCTCCTAATCCTGACATTTGTATATTTGTTGTTGGTAGTAATAAGGAAATGAAAAAACAAAACACTCTGCAGATACTCAAATTCGCATGAGCTCGCTGCAATCATTCTTCCTTGAAGTCAGACACGCATAAACTCGGTGCAAACTCATCGTTGGAATCACACAAGTCTGCATACACACATTACGCATACACTTCAGATTCACACACCTCGCCATATTTTTAATGTCGAATCTTATAATTATCAGCAACAAAAATACAACTTTTGTTTTTTGAGCCCGAGGGATCAGTTAGGACACAGGTGGGAACAAAAGGTCAAGGAACCGATAAACTGAAAACCCTCCCACATTTGTGGTGCCCACAAACGGGGTTCTGGCGACCGAGCAAAGGCGGTTAAACCTGCACCAGCGAAGTCGAAGGGAAATTTAAAAAGCTTGATCTTCTCGGTTTTCCGAACAATCTTCTTCTTCGGATCTGCAATAATAGCCGGGTATCCAGCACAGCGGAAAATAAAAATTCCTGTCAAACTGATTTTGTTTTAAAAGTCATTTATTTATTTTTCACTATATTTTAAAATTAAAACAAGGGAACTCCGGCTACAGTTGAGTAAGCTCCCTGTGTAGAATACCCTGTGTCCTGGCTCTCCGATAGGTCATACGTATGAGCGCTACATTAGGCATGATGATGCGGCATTAACTTTTAGACTAATTGTTCCTATTACATCTATGTGATCTAGTGAACCGATTTGAACCAAATTACAAATTTGTTCCTATGGTAGCTATTTGATATCCGATTTCAACTAAACTTGGTCAGGATGTAGAATACCATCCCAAATGCGTATTCTGTTAGTTTGGTTGATATACCTCAAAGAACAAAAAAGTTTATCATACTAAAACTTGATTTTCGACTAATCGTTCCTATGGCAGCTATATTACATAGTTTTTCAATTTTAACAAAGTTTAGTCAGGATGTATGGGACTATCCCACATGCATATTTTCTCAGTTTGGCTGACATATCTCAAGCAACAAATACGTTTTTCATACCAAAACTTGATTTTCGACTGATCGTTCCTATGGCAGCAATATAAGTTTAGTCACGATGTATGGGACTATCCAACATGCATATTGTCTGAGTTTGGCTAAGATATCTTAAGCAACAAAAAAGTTTTTTATACTAAAACTTGATTTGCGACTGATCTTTCCTATCGCAGCTATATGATATAGTAGCCCGATTTTAACCAAGTTTGGTCAGGATGTATGGGACCACCTCATATGCATATTCTATTAGTTTGATTGAGATATTTTGAACAAAAAATTTTTTCATACTAAAGCTTGATTTTGGACTGATCGTTCCAATGCAGCTATATGATATAGTGGTCCGATCGAAATTTTAAAACTAGCTTGCGACCGCTATCCAGGAACCTACATACTAAGTTTCAAGTCTCTAGCTCTTATAGTCTCCGAGAGCCTTTGACTCAAACAGACGGACAGACGGACTATACTTTATAGGGTCGGAGATGCTTCCTTCTGCCTGTTACATACATTGCACAAAACCATTATACCCTTTTTGACCATTTTCAATGGTCGAGCGTGCTCGACTGTAGAATACCCTGTGCCCTGGCACTCCGATAGCCCATACCTATTTGCAAGCCGTTAGGCACGCCGAAGGTTTGATGATGAGCCATTAAATTGTTGACTAATTGTTCGTATTACATCTATATGTTCTACTGAACGGATTTAAACCAAATTCGATCACAATGTTAAAGACAATATAAAATTCCCATTTTGGGAGTTCTGTTGGGATACCTCAAAAAACCACAAGCAATATCATACTAAATCTTAATTTTCGAATGACAGTTCCTATGGCAGCTTTATGATATAGTGTTCCGATTACAACCCAATTTGATCAGGAAGTATAGGACCATCCCAAAAGTATAAATGTCGAGATAATTCAGATATCAAAAAAGTTTTTCATACTAAAACTTGATTTTGGGCTGATGGTTCCTATGACAGCTATATGGTATAGTGGTCCGATTTAAACCAAATTTGATCAGGATATATAGGTTCATCCCAAATGCATATCCTGTCAGTTTAGTCGGGATATTTCAAACAAAAAAAAGATTTTCATTCTAAAACTTGATTTTGGACTGATCGTTCCTATGGCAGCTATATGATATAGTGGTCCGATTTCAACCAAATTTAATCATAAGGTATAGGATCATCCCAAATGCATATCCTGTCAGTTTGATCGAGATATCTCAAACAACAAAAAAGTTTTTTTTAATAAAACTTGATTTTGGGCTGATCGTTCCTATGACAGCTATATAGTGATATAGTGGCCCGATTTCAACCAAATTTGATCAGGATGTATAGGACCAACCCAATTGCATATACTGTTAGTTTGGTCGAGATATTTCAGACACCAAAAAATTTTTTCATACTATAACTTGATTTTGGACTGATCGTTCCATTGGCAGCTATTGATATAGGGGTCCGATCCAAATCTTAAAACAAACTTGATCTGCGCCCGCTATTCAGGAACCTACATACCAAGTTTAAAGTCTCTAGCCTTTATAGTTTTTGAGATCCTTTGATTTAAACAGACGGACGGACAGACAGACGGACATGGCTCAATCGACTCGGCTATTGATACTGATCAAGAATATATGTACTTTATAGGGTCGGAGATGCTTCCCTCTGCCTGTTACATACATTGCACAAAACCATTATACCCTTTTTGACCATTATCAATGGGCACAGGGTATAAAATGCTTAAAGGCTTTATACAAGTCAGAACATGTGTATAATTGAGATCAATCAGAACATGAAATTAGATTGTTTAGCTTATTGAAATCCGTTTTACTGCGCACAGTGGGCTGCGATGATAATACAACTGGCCAAAAAGGTATATTAATAGGTGAGTTAAGAGTTGAATAGTATGGACATCAAGCATCTGCTAAGTCCATATCCTGCGATCAAGGTGTCCAAGAGGACGCCTTCTTTTCCTGTGGCAGAATCTCAGCGCATAGAGCTCAGCTGGAAGACGCATTGTGCTACACAATACTCGTGAGCAATATAGTCAACATTATGTTGCAGTCACCAGGGAAATGGGACTCATCAGCAACTATTCGGCGCTTGTAATGATGAAGCTGCGCTCTGTTAAAAAGAGCGGACTTGGATTTGGTCTAGACGACGCCATTGCCCTTGTGATGCATGCTTCACGGCGGTACCACAAAAGTGCTCGCCTTAACCTCCTAATCCTGACATTTGTATATTTGTTGTTGGTAGTAATAAGGAAATGAAAAAACAAAACACTCTGCAGATACTCAAATTCGCATGAGCTCGCTGCAATCATTCTTCCTTGAAGTCAGACACGCATAATCTCGGTGCAAACTCATCGTTGGAATCACACAAGTCTGCATACACACATTACGCATACACTTCAGATTCACACACCTCGCCATATTTTTAATGTCGAATCTTATAATTATCAGCAACAAAAATACAACTTTTGTTTTTTGAGCCCGAGGGATCAGTTAGGACACAGGTGGGAACAAAAGGTCAAGGAACCGATAAACTGAAAACCCTCCCACATTTGTGGTGCCCACAAACGGGGTTCTGGCGACCGAGCAAAGGAGGTTAAACCTGCAGCAGCGAAGTCGAAGGGAAATTTAAAAAGCTTGATCTTCTCGGTTTTCCGAACAATCTTCTTCTTCGGATCTGCAATAATAGCCGGGTATCCAGCACAGCGGAAAATAAAAATTCCTGTCAAACTTCATATAAAACAAGGGGGCTCCGGCTACAGTCGAGTGTGCTCGGGTGTGCTCAGTTTGGTCAAGATATTTCAGACAACAAAAAAGTTTTAAATAAAACTGGATTTTGGGCTGAACGTTCCTATGACAGCTATATGGTATAGTGGTCCGATTTTAACCAAATTTGATAAGGATATATAGGTTCATCCCAAATGCATATCCTGTCAGTTTGGTCGAGATATATCAAACAACAAAAAAGTTTTAAATAAAACTTGATTTTGGGCTGAACGTTCCTATGACAGCTATATGGTATAGTGGTCCGATTTCAACCAAACTTGATCTGGATCTATAGGTTTACCCCAAGTGCATATTATGTCAGTTTGGTTGAAATATTTCAAACAACAAAAAAGTTTTTTATCCTAAAGCTTGATTTTGGGCTGATCGTTCCTATGGCGGCTATATGATATAGTGGTCCGCTTTCAACCAAATTTGATCAAAATGTATAGGACTATCCCAATGCATATCCTGTCAGTTTGATCGAGATATTTCAAACAACAAAAAAGTTTTTTTACTAAATCTTGATTTTGGGCTAATCGTTCCAATGACAGCTATATGATATAGTGGTCCGATTTCAACCAAGTTTGATCAGGATATATAGGTCCATCCCTAATGCATATTCTGTCAGTTTGGTCGAGATATTTCAAACAACAAAAAAGTTTTTTAGACTAAAGCTTGATTTTGGGCTGATCGCTCCTATGGCGGCTATATGATATAGTGGTCCGCTTTCAACCAAATTTGATCAAAATGTAAAGGACTATCCCAATGCATATCCTGTCAGTTTGATCGAGATATTTGAAACAACAAAAAAGTTTTTTACTAAAACTTGATTTTGGGCTAATCGTTCCTATGACAGCTATATGATATAGTGGTCCGATTTCAACCAAGTTTGATCAGGATATATAGGTCCATCCCAAATGCATATTCTGTCAGTTTGGTCGAGATATTTCAAACAACAAAAAAGTTTTTTATCCTAAAGCTTGATTTTGGGCTGATCGTTCCTATGGCGGCTATATGATATAGTGGTCCGCTTTCAACCAAATTTGATCAAAATGTATAGGACTATCCCAATGCATATCCTGTCAGTTTGATCGAGATATTTCAAACAACAAAAAAGTTTTTTTTACTAAAACTTGATTTTGGGCTAATCGTTCCTATGACAACTATATGATATAGTGGTCCGATTTCAACCAAGTTTGATCAGGATATATAGGTCCATCCCAAATGCATATTCTGTCAGTTTGGTCGAGATATTTCAAACAACAAAATAGTTTTTTATACTAAAACTTTATTTTGGGCTGATCGTTCCTATGACAGCTATATGATATAGTGGTCCGATTTGAAATTTGATCAGGATGTATAGGACCATCCCAAATGCATATACTGTTAGTTTGGTCGAGATACTTCAGACAACAAAAAAGTTTTTCATACTAAAACTTGATTTTCGACTGATCGTACCTATGGCAGCTATATGATATAGGGGTCCGATCCAAATTTAAAAACGAACATTATCTGCGCCCGCTGCCTAGGACCCTAAATACCAAGTTTGAAGTCTCTAGCTTTTATAGTTTTTGAGATCCTTTGACTCAACCAGACGGACGGACAGACAGACGGACATGGTTCAATCGACTCGGCTATTGATACTGATCAAGAATATATATACTTTATAGGGTCGGAGATGCTTCCTTCTGCCTCTTACATACATTACACAAAACCATTATACCCTTTTTGACCATTTTCAATGGGCACAGGGTATAAAAAATAAATTGACGAAATAGCTTTTTGCAAATTTTTGCAGATCTTTACCTTTTGTTTGCTGTGTTTTTGAGCAACAATCAGATAATGGTTTTATAGTTCTTTTAAAGTGTTTTATTGTGCCCTGAAGCCATTTTGCATTATTGGTCATAAATCTGGATTTATCTCTCCTAGATTCAACTTAAATTCATGACACATTTTTGTTAAGTACACCTTTAACATTTTATGATCAATATCATTGCCAAAAATCATCGCTGCGTGCTCTAGAAGTGAGTTAAGCTTAACGGTTCTTACATTGCTTGGCCAAACCTCGAAAAACTCTGCGCGTGTTATTGCACTCATTGCTAAATTGAAGGCCTTTGGGCAAAATTTTATTGCTGATCCTGATTTAGAATGATTTTCTGCAAACGATGTATGTTCCGGTTGATTTCAATAGTAAGTAGTGATGCAGAATTGTAGAAAATTGATTTATTTATAGTTTTTAGCCATAGTTTGGCAATTTCAGCCTTTAAACTGGGTGAAACAAGTGAAGATAAAAAGTAAAAAAAAATTAAATTGTCACCATTTCTTAAATATCTAAGCTCAGGGAGGATGGCACCGAAAACCGCTAATGCACGATTAAAGCCTACAATTTCACCATGCTAATGAGGCCATTTTAAGAAAAAGTTTGCAGAACGTTTTTGAGATATTTTGGAAAGAACGCAGCTACGTCACTGAAAGTCCCATGACTGCCAAAATATATGCCTTGTTCTCAAACCTTAATATCTTTTCTCAGGAAGAAAGGCCCAAAAAACGGCACATGGCAAATTAAAGCTACAAGTTTGAGGAAGCTTTTTCAATTAAATTTAAAGACAGTTATCAGACAGCTTTTTAAAAAATTAATTAATTGTAAATTAACTCCAAAAAAGTCCATGAGCAAGTCCTATCAAAGTGGTAGCTCCGAAGTGAACTGATCTACTACGCAACAGAAAGCTGGCTGATATGGCACGGATTATATGCGTATGCCTACAGCAGAAAACTGCATGATAATTTCGTTGCTAGCTTTTAACATTGTTTTAAGCTTGTGGCCCCAGATGCACGGTATGGGGGAATATATGCCCCAATGTTACTAACATTTTGCAGAAATTTTTATCTATTTCTATTAGACACTTTTTGAGAAATTTGCATTTTTGTATATTATCCATTATAGCTAAGAGAAACAGATATAAAACAACGTGGCAGCACTTGTACATAAATGTTAAATCTTGCACCGCTTAAAATATCGTTGCTAGCTTTCTCAAGCGCGCGGCCCCAGATGCACGGTATGAAAGAATATAGGCCCCAATTTTACTAACACTTTGCAGTAATTTTTATCAATTTCTATCAGACAGTTTTTGAGAAATTTGCATTTATCATATTTTCTATTTCAGCTAAAATATACATGCATTAAACAACGTGGGTATGCTCATATGAAAATAAAGGCTGCCTGATTGAAAAGACCACGACAATGTCTTTTCCTTTTTTAAGCTAATTACTGAAACTTAAAAAACTTTTAGTGGCGTAAAATGCTCAATATATTTCTGTCAACGAGCAGAAAGACAGTGTTTCCAATGCAACACGAACAAATAACAATAAGTTGTCTGGTAACTCTATACGGCAACTGTAGTTTGTTTTAAATTTAAAAATTCAAAGAAATATGCTATGGAACGCAAGCACAGCGCGTATTGGTCGCACCCATCGCTTTTGAAATTCTTATGTGGATTCTCCATTTGTATTAATACAAAAAATCAAAATTATTATATTTATGTCCACAGAAACGATTTCAGTATTCGTTCTTGCTTATAATCTACCGATATTGTCGTCGTTATTGACCAAATTTATGCATTCGTCTTCGTTCCCACTTGTATGCCGGACGTTTCTCGGCTATATCCTAGAAAAACTCTGAACAGTTCGATGTTCTTCGGGGCCTGTCAGGTGTTTGCAAACAGTGCTGGACAACGCCAGTTCCTTATCTGGAAACTCCGATTTTTTTTTAGTCTCAGGATCTAACAGGCAGAATAAAGCATCTCCGACCCTATAAAGTATATATATTCTTGATCCGTATCAATAGTCGAGTCGATTGAGCCATGTCCGTCTGTCCGTGTGTTTTAGCCAAAGGATCTCAGAGACTATAAAAGCTAGAGAATTCAAACTTGGTATGTAGATTCCTGGATAGCTGGCGCAGATAAAGTTTGTTTTTAAATTTGGATCTGACAACTATATCATATAGCTGCCATAGGAACGATCAGTCGAAAGTCAAGTTTTAGTATGAAAAACTTTTTTGTTGTTTCGAAATATCTCGACCAAACTGGCAGCATATGCATTTGGGATGGATCTTTATATCCTGATCAGATTTGGTTAAAATCGGACTACTATATCATATGGCTGCCATAGAAACGATAAGTCGAAAATCAAGTTTTAGTATGAAAAACTTTTTTGTTGTTTGAAATATGTCTACCAAACTAATAGGATATGCACTTAGGATGGTCCTATATATCCTGATAAAACTTGGTTGAAATCGGACCACTATATCATATAGCTGCCATAGGAACGATCAGTCGAAAATCAAGTTTTAGTATGAAAACCTTGTTTGTTGTTTGAAATATCTCGACCAAACTAATAAAATATGCATTTGGGATGGTCCTATATATCCTGATAAAACTTGGTTGAGATCGGACCACTATATCATATAGCACACTCGACTGTAGCCGCACCTCCACGCGAGCGAAGCGAGCCGGGGGTAGGTGAGCGTAGCGAGCAGGCGGCGGAGCCCCCTTGTTTTTATATGGTGTTCAGGGGTCTTCGGGGCCTTTTGTTAAATGTCATTATTATGCTTTATGAATCAAAATTACCAAATATCTACAACACTTTTACATTAATGCCAATTTTAATACAATATATCACTGCGGACGGCAGTCCGCGCTAGTGACGAAAGCCTCATGAAGGGTGCGAAAGGCGACTAGTAATATACACAGGAAGAATGGAAAATTTGCTATGACTGTCCGATCAGGTAAAGTTATATACCGATCGAAAGGTATAGCTCTAACTAACAAAAGTGCACACTAAGACTATTGAAAGCTCACCTGGCTCGTGAGATAAGCCATTGTAAATGGATGGGGCGAAAATTAGATTATTGCAGCAAATGGGGCCGTTGGAGCTTTTTGTCCAAATTTTTCATTTTATTATTTTTTTTTTCAAAACATTCAGTAATATGTAAAAGAGATCACTAATATGCACACACTCAAGTAACGGGAAAATTTCAGTGATTTTCTGTACTGATGTACGTTTGCAGTCTGACGCGAGTTAGTTCAGTGCTAGTTGCTTTTAGACGACGAGCTTGTGCGCATCGAAAGAATTTGAAGAACAATATACAAGATAAGTGATACAAAACTGAAAACCAAAGTCTTATTATTTAATTGGCAAACTGAGATTATTATATTCATTTATAATAATTACAATAGGTTATGGGCCCAGACGCAGCTAAATTAAATAATTCTAACTTTGGTGAAAAACAATAAGAATAATAAGCAACTGAAATAAAAGTGAATTGTGTTTGTGCAAATCATAAAAGAAATCATAATTAAAATAAATTAAACATCTGCGATCAATAAACTAAAAACGATTATGTGAAAATAGATTACAATATAGATTATTAATTTCACAATAATTGTAAGCTGTGCAAAACGTTTAAAAACGCACACACTCACATATATGTATGTGTATATGTACGCATATGTAGATGTGTGACCTCGAACACAAAGCAGTACGAAGCAAAAGGAAGAGAGAAAGAAAAAATTGAGAGAGCCTGGAATTTGGCGAAATTGTGCTTGTGTGTGTGAGTTCGCATGTGTGGCTAGGGAAAATATACCAGCTTTAAAAAAAATAAAAATAAAAGAAATAGGCAAAAAGCGACAAAGAGAGAACAGAAGGAAAGAATATTTAATTAAAATGGAACATAAAAAACGGAATATTAAACCTTTCGACGGAGAAAAATATTCGATCTGGAAGTTTCGAGTTAGGGCACTTTTGGAAGAAAATGATTTGTTATTTGTTATTGACGAATATCCAGAAGAATTTACAGAAGGGTGGAAAAAGGCAGAGAGAAATGCAAAAAGCATTATAATTGAATATTAAGGTGATTCATTTCTGTCCTATGCTAATACCGAAAACAGTGCCAGGGAAATTTTTGAAAATTTAGATGCCATATATGAGCGGAAGAGCTTGGCATCCCAGCTTTCTTTACGAAAGCAGCTACTGGCACTGAAGTTAAAAGGTGACACTCTACTTGTTAATCATTTCATCTTGTTTGATGACTTAATAACCAATCTAAAAGCATCAGGAGCAAGGGAGTTACAACAGCAATCGAGACTTTGTCTGAGAGTAATTTAACATTGGTATTCGTGAAAACCCATCTTCTTGACCATGAAATTAAGTTAAAAATGTCAATAAGGATACAAGTGCCAAAGTGATACATGCAGCTCAAGCAAAAGGATTTAAAAATGAAAGTGAATAACAAGAAACGGTAATTCTCTGTTCTATGCCGAAACTCTTAAAAAAAAAAAATAAAAACTTCAGAAAGAGGGCGATTTTAGATGAATTTAGGTGCAGGGTTGTTTTGAGCATGATGTAACTTATATGAAACGTTTATCAACACTAAATTTTTCTCTAGCATGTGAACTTTTGCGTTTTCCAACACTTTTAATAACGGAATCATGTCAAAAACGTGAATAAGCAAATAAAATAAATAAGATAAAGAAATAAGAAAATCTCTTTTAGAAAATTTTTGGTGGTCCTGAAAAGGACCGATTTTGTCCTAAGACATCCTCAATAAAATTGGGTCAAGAGAAAGGTCAGGTGAAAAAGCAAGGGTCGTCATCAATTATAATAACATTGCTGGCATCATCAGTAATTGTTATCATCATCGTCATCAACATCATCCTAAAGGGTGGTGAAGATGTTAAGATTTATAATTAATAACAATTCTAGAGACTTAATATATTAATAAATATATCCGAAAAGTGGGGTATAAACTATATTGATGAGGAGGTGGGGAATTTAGAAAGTAGTGCGCCGCAGACGAAAATTTAAAAAAAAAAACAAAATTGCGCGCGCGAAGGTTTTTTTTATTAGGTAAGAAGAATAGGGACTTTATTGCCGAATGCCAAACTTTTTTTTTTAAGAATTAGTTAAATATTCAATTTAATATCGTTCGTCACAAAATTGGATATCAGAATTTTTGGGGCAGGGAAATGTTTTCGACAGTAGAATTTTACCTCGTAAAGAGGTATTTTTTAGAAGATATCAGATGTTTTTGAATTTGCCTGTATCAAGCCTAAGTACCATGAAAACAAGGGAGCTCCGCCGCCTGCTCGCTTCGCTCGCCAACCCCCGGCTGGCTTCGCTCGAGAGGAGGTGCGACTACAGTCGAGTATGCTCGACTGTAGAATAACCTGTGCCCTGGCACTCCGATAGCCCCGTACCTTTTTGCAAGCCGTTAGGCGGCATTAAATTGACTTATTGTTCGTATTACATCTATATGTGCTACTGAACGGATTTAAGCCAAATTCGATCATACTGTTAAAGACAATATAAAATTCTCATTTCGTGAGTTCTGTTGGGATACCTCAAAAAACAACAAACAACTTCTTACGAAATCTTAATTTTCGACTGACAGTTCCTATGACAGCTATATGGTATAGTTCTCCGATTTTGACCAAATTTTATCAGGATATTTAGGACCATCCGTCGTCGAGATATTTCAAACAACAAAAAAGTTTTTCATACTAAAACTTGATTTTCGACTGATCTTTCCTATGTCAGCTATATGAAATAGAGGTCCGATCCAAATTTTAAAACAAATTGGATCTGCGCCCGCTATCCACGAACTTACATATCAAGTTTGAAGTCTCTAGCTCTTATAGTCTCTGAGATCCTTTGGCTCAAACACACGGACAGACGGACATGGCTAAATCGACTCGGCTATTGATACTAATCAAGTATATATATACTTTATAGGGTCGGAGATGCTTTTTTCTGCCTGTTACGTATATTGCAAAACCATTATACCCTTTTTGACCATTTTCAATGGGCACAGAGTATAAAAATTAATTAAGAGAATAAGACCACATTTAGTCAAAATGCGTTCCAGGAAGACCTACAAGTCCAGCTCATTTGCATAAATTAAATTCCGCCTTCTTGCAACACAAAAACAAACTATCTGGCATTACTGAAACATAAGCTGCCAGCTGTGGGTTCTATTGTTGACCGCATGCACTGCTTGTACTGCTTGCATTGTTGCTGCTGAATTGCTGCTGCACGAATTTTCACAGATATGTGTTATATGTCAAAAAACGCGTAAATAAGCTGACTATAACATATAATAATTTCATAGTGATTTTGAGTATAGATTTTTTTTAAATCGCCAATGAAATTTTAATTCACTTGTAGCTTCTTACCTATGTACTCCAGAAAAAATTTAAGGTATGCTTAAAAGACCTTCAAAATACCTTTTCAACGATATATAGAACATATCTGTATACTACTAGATACTACTGGATACTAGGGTGGTTTGAAGTTCAGCAAATTTTAGCGGTTTCCCGTTAAACTAGCTGTTTTTCAAAAAAGTTGTAGAACAAAAGTTTCTAATTTTATGATTGGGAATAGATCCTCATTCACACATTTTAGCTATTTCAACGCTTTGATACAAACAAACACACAAACAGACCAAAAGACAAACTGACTTTTCATCATATTTTAGGAAGGCTACTAAAAATTTCAAATTTAATTATCTTTTGAACCACTTAACAGATATTTATGATTGAGGTGTCATTCGACGCGTATTTTTGATAAGAATCGTAAAAAATTAAAATTTACCAAAAGGCTCCAACGGCCCCATTTGCTGCAATCATCTAAATTACGAACCTCCCATTTACACCTGTTTATCTCACGAACCAGGTGAGCTTCCAAAAGTCTTAGTATGCCCTTTTGTTAGTTAGAGCTACACCTTTGATAGGTATATAACTCGACCTGATCGGACAGTTATAGTAAATTTTCCATTCTGTCTGTATATATTGCTAGTCGCCTTTCGCATCCTTCGTGAGGCTTTCGTCACTAGGGCGGACTGCCGTCCGCAGTGATTCCCTGAAGGACGATAAATAAATATTTTATTTTAACATATTACCTAATTATGCATAGATTGACAAACGCTCAATTTAAACTAAAAATTGATTATCTTGAATTTTAAATTTTTATTTGAATCTTATTTAACTTTGTAAGTCTATATTTTTGAATTGATTGTTTTTATGTTAATTTTCAATTTAAAATATTTTTTGTATTACGACATGAATTCAATACTAACATAGATTGGTCTGATAAGGTTTTTCCTAATCCTGCACAGCGAATGCTGGACCATGATTATTATATACTCCCAGGATGCACAACTCGTCTGATAAGAAATATTGTAATTTTTTTTAATCAATGATATTTTTGAGGAGGTGTGTTGAACATGCCCATATATGGCGTGATGCAAAGACATAATTGTTTTGTGAGACTCATGACTATATATGGACACGTGCAATAGTCTCATTGATTCACTAATGAGTAAAAGAGATCACTAATATGCACACACTCAAGTAACGGGACAATTCCAGTGATTTTCTGTACTGATGAACGTTTGCAGTCTGACGCGAGTTAGTTCAGTGCTAGTTGCTTTTAGACACGACGAGCTTGTGCGCATCGAAAAAATTTGAAGAACAATATACAAGATAAGTGATACAAAACTGAAAACCAAAGTCTTATTATTTAATTGGCAAACTGGGATTATTTTATTCATTTATAATAATTACAATAGGTTATGGGCCCAGACGCAGCTAAATTCAATAATTCTAACTTTGGTGAAAAACCATAAGAATAATAAGCAACTGAAATAAAAGTGAATTGTGTTTGTGCAAATCATAAAAGGAACATTAATTAAAATAAATTAAACATCTGCGATCAATAAACTAAAAACGATTATGTGAAAATAGATTACATTATTATATTAATTTATAATAATTACAATACATCTCGATCATCAAAATCCGACCCCTGGTTCAAAAGATAATTAAATTTAAAAAAATTTAGACGCCGTCAAAAAATGAAATGAAAATGATGACTTAATAACCAATCTAAAAGCATCAGGAGCAACGGAGTTACAACAGCAATCGAGACTTTGTCTGAGAGTAATTTAACATTGGTATTCGTGAAAACCCATCTTCTTGACCATAAAATTAAGTTAAAAATGTCAATAAGGATACAAGTGCCAAAGTGATACTTGCAGCTCGAGCAAAAGGATTTAAAAATGAAAGTGAATAACAAGAAACGGTAATTCTCTGTTCTATGCCGAAACTCTTAAAAAAAAAAAATAAAAACTTCAGAAAGAGGGCGATTTTAGATGAATTTAGGTGCAGGGTTGTTTTGAGCATGATGTAACTTATATGAAACGTTTATCAACACTAAATTTTTCTCTAGCATGTGAACTTTTGCGTTTTCCAACACTTTTAATAACGGAATCATGTCAAAAACGTGAATAAGCAAATAAAATAAATAAGATAAAGAAATAAGAAAATCTCTTTTAGAAAATTTTTGGTGGTCCTGAAAAGGACCGATTTTGTCCTAAGACATCCTCAATAAAATTGGGTCAAGAGAAAGGTCAGGTGAAAAAGCAAGGGTCGTCATCAATTATAATAACATTGCTGGCATCATCAGTAATTGTTATCATCATCGTCATCAACATCATCCTAAAGGGTGGTGAAGATGTTAAGATTTATAATTAATAACAATTCTAGAGACTTAATATATTAATAAATATATCCGAAAAGTGGGGTATAAACTATATTGATGAGGAGGTGGGGAATTTAGAAAGTAGTGCGCCGCAGACGAAAATTTAAAAAAAAAAACAAAATTGCGCGCGCGAAGGTTTTTTTTATTAGGTAAGAAGAATAGGGACTTTATTGCCGAATGCCAAACTTTTTTTTTTAAGAATTAGTTAAATATTCAATTTAATATCGTTCGTCACAAAATTGGATATCAGAAATTTTGGGGCAGGGAAATGTTTTCGACAGTAGAATTTTACCTCGTAAAGAGGTATTTTTTAGAAGATATCAGATGTTTTGAATTTGCCTGTATCAAGCCTAAGTACCATGAAAACAAGGGAGCTCCGCCGCCTGCTCGCTTCGCTCGCCAACCCCCGGCTGGCTTCGCTCGAGAGGAGGTGCGACTACAGTCGAGTATGCTCGACTGTAGAATACCCTGTGCCCTGGCACTCCGATAGCCCCGTACCTTTTTGCAAGCCGTTAGGCGGCATTAAATTGACTTATTGTTCGTATTACATCTATATGTGCTACTGAACGGATTTAAGCCAAATTCGATCATACTGTTAAAGACAATATAAAATTCTCATTTCGTGAGTTCTGTTGGGATACCTCAAAAAACAATAAACAACTTCTTACGAAATCTTAATTTTCGACTGACAGTTCCTATGACAGCTATATGGTATAGTTCTCCGATTTTGACCAAATTTTATCAGGATATTTAGGACCATCCGTCGTCGAGATATTTCAAACAACAAAAAAGTTTTTCATACTAAAACTTGATTTTCGACTGATCTTTCCTATGTCAGCTATATGAAATAGAGGTCCGATCCAAATTTTAAAACAAATTGGATCTGCGCCCGCTATTATAGTCTCTGAGATCCTTTGGCTCAAACACACGGACAGACGGACATGGCTAAATCGACTCGGCTATTGATACTAATCAAGTATATGTCGTAGATTACAGAAATCGTTTGTATTAATTTTGAATGTTAACTGTTAAGTCTCAATAATAAAGATGGTCATGTAATATAGTCGTCCCGTTCTGTTATACTAGGGTTACCACTGAAAGCAAGGTTTGAGGTAAGGATTGCCTCTGCCGAGCATGGCCCAGGGGTGTTGTTCAGTAATCAGTGTTGAAAGTATTCACTGACAGATGTGACAGACAGTGTCAAATATGACAAGAGACATTGACGAGTAAGAGGGCAAGTGGAAAGTCATTTTCTTTCTTTTTCGGTTTTGCGGTCGTGGTGTGCAGACGTGTTGCCTCACTGTTTTCTTAAAACTATTAACTATTATTAAAAACTGAACAATAACCTTAACGGAATTTGCTGTGCGGTCAGTGTAACATAAAGTAAACACAATGAGCAGAAGTCCCTCTCCGACATCAGAAGTGGGATCGCCACGTCCACTGGAGTATCGTGATAACGCGTTAAAGGCGCTTTTGGAATCGCAAAACCAAAAATTCATCCAATTACTGAAAGCAATGCAGTTTCCGGCAGCAACAAAAACAACACACGAAATCTCTGTGTCGCTGCCTATATACAATCCGGAAGCCGCTGGTGCCGACGCCGCTGCATGGTGTAAGACTGCGGACATGATTTTGACTGAGCATCCACTCGAAGGAAGTGCACTTGTAATGGCACTGAGCAAATCACTATCTGGCACCGCATCCCAGTGGTTATCGCAAATTTGCTTTCCCGGTATGTCTTGGCCGCAATTTCAAGAATTGTTCATGCACAGATATGAGGCAGTAGAGACGCCGGCCGCCATCTTGTTCAACATACTAAATGGACGGCCAAATAATAATGAGTGCCTGTCTGTGTATGGCAGCCGTCTAGTGACCTCCCTGACGACGAAATGGCAATCGATGACTATGGAAGAAGTAGCAGTTTCATTTGTAATGGCACACGCATCGCAAATCGACACACGGCTGCAGCGTCTCCTATATACCACATCAATAAAGACGCGCAGCGAAATGCAGCAACAATTAAAGGCGTACGCATTTGCTAAGCGGACCGAACATTCTGGACCAGACCTCGACCCAGAAAGAAAGAAACCCAAGATGCAAGGTCCAACTAAATGCCATTACTGTGGCAAACTCGGGCACAAAATGGTGGAGTGCCGTAAGCGACAAGCAGACGACAGACGTGAGCCAAAGGCAATCTCATCTTATGGCAAACCTACAGCTGGACGAGCGGAAGTGAAGTGCTACAGGTGCGGCAATCTTGGGCACATTGCGTCTTCTTGCACGAGGGGTGCAGCTACTGCGAATAAGAACGAGAAGCGAGTAGATTTGTGTGCAGTACTGGAGCCCACAGGAACAATGTATCAAAATGGTGAGCCGTATCGATTCTTTTTTGACTCTGGTGCCGAATACTCACTGATTAAGGAGAAATTATGCAATAAGATAGGCTGGCAATCGTGCTGAGGACTTTATCAAGTGCAGGGTTCTCTTTTAATATCAAAAAATGCAACTTTCTTCAAACTGAAATTGAATATCTCGGGTTTCTCATAAAAAATGGTGAAATCAAACCTAACCCTAGAAAGATAGAGGCATTGTCTGCTCTAAATCAACCAGTTTCCGTTACACAATTGAGACAATTCTTAGGACTAGCATCTTACTTTAGACAGTTTGTGCCGCGATTTTCTGAACAAATGAAGCCTCTATATAAATTAACCTCCAAAAACAGTGGTTTCATTTGGAATGAGCAGCATGAACTAGTACGTCAAAAGATTATACGAGCACTGACTAGTGATCCGATATTAATCATCTTTGATCCACAATGCTCTATCGAACTGCACACGGACGCAAGTGCAGATGGATATGGTGCAATGCTAGTGCATAGAGTTGACGGGAAATGCAGGGTGGTAGAGTATTACAGCAAATGTACGACAGCAGCAGAATCCAAGTACCATTCTTATGAGTTGGAAACTCTGGCTGTGTACAATGCTGTAAAACATTTCCGCCATTACCTGCATGACCGAAAATTTATAGTCTACACAGACTGCAATTCGTTGAAGGCGAGTCGAACAAAAATCGAGTTGACTGCAAGGGTGCATCGCTGGTGGGCTTACCTACAATCGTTCGATTTCGATGTGGAGTATCGAAAAGGAAGTCAGATGGCACATGTAGATTTTCTGTCCAGAAACCCAATCCCAACAAAACCCAATTATACAAATAGAACGGTTGCGGCGCGCATTGATTTGGCAGAGATAACGGATAATTGGTTAATAGCAGAACAACAACGTGATCAGGACATAGTCAAGATTGTAGCACAGCTGAAAAGCGGCGAGATGCAGGAAAACATAGCGAATACGTATGAGACGAGACGCTGATTATTATATCGTAAAATTCAAAGAAATGGGAAAACTCGATGTTTGCCTGTCATTCCGCGAGCATTTAGATGGTCCGTTATTAATCATGTCCATGAGTCGATAATGCATCTCGGCTGGCAAAAGACATTAGACAAAGTTTACGAGCAATATTGGTTTGAAAACATGTCGAAATATACGCGCAAATTTGTAGAGAATTGTATGACCTGTAAGATATCCAAACCTTCGTCGGGTAAAGTTCAAATGGAAATGCACTCGATTCCCAAAATCAAAATACCGTGGCATACAATTCACTTAGATATTAGCGGCAAATTAAGTGGCAAGAATGATATGAAGGAATATGTCATAGTGCAGATTGATGGGTTTACAAAGTATGTTTATCTATACCATACTTTAAGTCTAGATTCCGAAAATTGCATTAAGGCGGTTAAATCAGGCATATCACTCTTCGGAGTACCAAATCGAATCATTGCAGATCAGGGCAGAAGCTTTGCCAGTAGTTCATTCCGTGAGTTTTGTCAGAACAATAAAATTGAATTGCATTTGATAGCTACGGGTGCAAGCCGTGCCAATGGACAGGTAGAGCGCGTGATGAGCACAATGAAAAACATGTTCACAGCAGTAGAGACAAGCAAGCGATCTTGGCAGGAGGCATTAGGAGATGTGCAATTAGCTATGAATTGTACTAGTAATAAGGTGACCAAGTTTAGCCCGCTAGAGCTACTGATAGGTAAAGAGGCCAGACCATTAGGCATGCTACCTTTAAACGAAAATGAAGAAGAAATTGATATAGATAAAATAAGAATACAGGCAAAAGAAAACATAGACAAAAATGCCATGTACGAAAAATGTCATAAAGATAAAAATAAGGCAAAAGTTGTAAAACATAAGGTTGGCGATCATGTCTTGCTTAAGTGCGAAGAACGACATCAGACAAAGTTGGATCCAAAGTTTAAAGGACCATTTGTTGTCATTGAATTGTTGGAAGGTGACCGATACCTCTTAAGATCATTAACAAGTAAAAGAACGTACAAGTATGCCCATGAAAGTTTGCGAGGAATGCCCGATAAAGACATTGCCTCAGAAATTATCGAAAAAGATGGTCACGGTGAAAAAGACGTTGATCATCAGACGATCTCTGCCACCTAGGGTGCAGGGAACATCACACATGGGGGCTAGATCCAAACAGCAATAGTCATGCCAGCTATGGGTGATATTGTCTGTCGCGGATGGTTGATCTGGTGAAGGATCAAGGCACTGCAGGTGCATAGCGTCGCAGAGAGGCGGCAAGAGCCCGAGAACCATGTAGTGATAAAACCGAAAGCCAAGTGGTCGAGTTTCTATAAGAACTGACATTTGAAGAAATACGATGCCAGACCTAATGTTATAAATGAAAACACACATTACACACGAGGACGCGTGATAGTCAGGAAGGCCGTGTCGTAGATTACAGAAATCGTTTGTATTAATTTTGAATGTTAACTGTTAAGTCTCAATAATAAAGATGGTCATGTAATATAGTCGTCCCGTTCTGTTATACTAGGGTTACCACTGAAAGCAAGGTTTGAGGTAAGGATTGCCTCTGCCGAGCATGGCCCAGGGGTGTTGTTCAGTAATCAGTGTTGAAAGTATTCACTGACAGATGTGACAGACAGTGTCAAATATGACAAGAGACATTGACGAGTAAGAGGACAAGTGGAAAGTCATTTTCTTTCTTTTTCGGTTTTGCGGTCGTGGTGTGCAGACGTGTTGCCTCACTGTTTTCTTAAAACTATTAACTATTATTAAAAACTGAACAATAACCTTAACGGGACTTGCTGTGCGGTCAGTGTAACATAAAGTAAACACAATGAGCAGAAGTCCCTCTCCGACATATATATATACTTTATAGGGTCGGAGATGCTTTTTTCTGCCTGTTACATATATTGCAAAACCATTATACCCTTTTTGACCATTTTCAATGGGCACAGAGTATAAAAATTAATTAAGAGAATAAGACCACATTTAGTCAAAATGCGTTCCAGGAAGACCTACAAGTCCAGCTCATTTGCATAAATTAAATTCCGCCTTCTTGCAACACAAAAACAAACTATCTGGCATTACTGAAACATAAGCTGCCAGCTGTGGGTTCTATTGTTGACCGCATGCACTGCTTGTACTGCTTGCATTGTTGCTGCTGAATTGCTGCTGCACGAATTTTCACAGATATGTGTTATATGTCAAAAAACGCGTAAATAAGCTGACTATAACATATAATAATTTCATAGTGATTTTGAGTATAGATTTTTTTTAAATCGCCAATGAAATTTTAATTCACTTGTAGCTTCTTACCTATGTACTCCAGAAAAAATTTAAGGTATGCTTAAAAGACCTTCAAAATACCTTTTCAACGATATATAGAACATATCTGTATACTACTAGATACTACTGGATACTAGGGTGGTTTGAAGTTCAGCAAATTTTAGCGGTTTCCCGTTAAACTAGCTGTTTTTCAAAAAAGTTGTAGAACAAAAGTTTCTAATTTTATGATTGGGAATAGATCCTCATTCACACATTTTAGCTATTTCAACGCTTTGATACAAACAAACACACAAACAGACCAAAAGACAAACTGACTTTTCATCATATTTTAGGAAGGCTACTAAAAATTTCAAATTTAATTATCTTTTGAACCACTTAACAGATATTTATGATTGAGGTGTCATTCGACGCGTATTTTTGATAAGAATCGTAAAAAATTAAAATTTACCAAAAGGCTCCAACGGCCCCATTTGCTGCAATCATCTAAATTACGAACCTCCCATTTACACCTGTTTATCTCACGAACCAGGTGAGCTTCCAAAAGTCTTAGTATGCCCTTTTGTTAGTTAGAGCTATACCTTTGATAGGTATATAACTCGACCTGATCGGACAGTTATAGTAAATTTTCCATTCTGCCTGTATATATTGCTAGTCGCCTTTCGCATCCTTCGTGAGGCTTTCGTCACTAGGGCGGACTGCCGTCCGCAGTGATTCCCTGAAGGACGATAAATAAATATTTTATTTTAACATATTACCTAATTATGCATAGATTGACAAACGCTCAATTTAAACTAAAAATTGATTATCTTGAATTTTAAATTTTTATTTGAATCTTATTTAACTTTGTAAGTCTATATTTTTGAATTGATTGTTTTTATGTTAATTTTCAATTTAAAATATTTTTTGTATTACGACATGAATTCAATACTAACATAGATTGGTCTGATAAGGTTTTTCCTAATCCTGCACAGCGAATGCTGGACCATGATTATTATATACTCCCAGGATGCACAACTCGTCTGATAAGAAATATTGTAATTTGTTTTAATCAATGATATTTTTGAGGAGGTGTGTTGAACATGCCCATATATGGCGTGATGCAAAGACATAATTCTTTTGTGAGACTCATGACTATATATGGACACGTGCAATAGTCTCATTGATTCACTAATGAGTAAAAGTGATCACTAATATGCACACACTCAAGTAACGGGACAATTCCAGTGATTTTCTGTACTGATGAACGTTTGCAGTCTGACGCGAGTTAGTTCAGTGCTAGTTGCTTTTAGACACGACGAGCTTGTGCGCATCGAAAAAATTTGAAGAACAATATACAAGATAAGTGATACAAAACTGAAAACCAAAGTCTTATTATTTAATTGGCAAACTGGGATTATTTTATTCATTTATAATAATTACAATAGGTTATGGGCCCAGACGCAGCTAAATTAAATAATTCTAACTTTGGTGAAAAACCATAAGAATAATAAGCAACTGAAATAAAAGTGAATTGTGTTTGTGCAAATCATAAAAGGAACATTAATTAAAATAAATTAAACATATGCGATCAATAAACTAAAAACGATTATGTGAAAATAGATTACATTATTATATTAATTTATAATAATTACAATACATCTCGATCATCAAAATCCGACCCCTGGTTCAAAAGATAATTAAATTTAAAAAAATTTAGACGCCGTCAAAAAATGAAATGAAAAGTCAGTCCTTTTGTTTGTTTGTATCAAACTGTAGGTGGCAGCCTTGCACATAACGGAACTTTAAAAATTCAATTCCAAGAAGTGTGTGTATGCTAAAACAAAAAGAGAAATACATTATGCTATTTTCTTAGAAAATGCCTGCTTAACATAATATATTGTATTAAAATTGACACTAATGCAAAAATTGTGTGGATATTTGGTAATTTTCAATCATAAAAAGTGAAAAGACCACGACAATGTTCATCAAACAGGTAGCCTTTATTTACATATGTATATGCTGCCACGTTGTTTTATGTATATGTATTTTAGAAATAGAAAATATGAAAAATGCAATTTTCTCAAAAACTGTCTGATAGAAATTGATAAAAATTACTGCAAAGTGTTAGTAAAATTGGGGCCTATATTCCTCCATACCGTGCATCTGGGGCCGCGTGCTTGAGAAAGTTAGCAACGATATTTTAAGCGGTGACAGATTTAAAATTTATGTACAAGTGCTGCCACGTTGTTTTATATCTTTTTCTCTTAGCTATAATGTACAAAAATGCAAATTTCTCAAAAACGGTCTAATAGAAATTAATAAAAATTGCTGCAAAATGTTAGTAAAATTGGGGCCTATATTCCCCCATACCGTGCATCTGGGGCCGCAAGCTTAAAAAAAAAGTTTAAATCTAGCAACGAAATTATCAGGCAGTTTTCTGGTGTAGGCATACGCATATAATACGTGCCATATCAGCCAGCTTTCTGTTGCGTAGTAGTTCAGTGCACTTTGGAGCTACCACTTCGATAGGACTTGCTCATGAACTTTTTGGGGTTAATTTACAATTAATTACTTTTCAAAAAAAACTGTCTGATAACTTTCTTTAAATTTAATTTAACTTTTAGCTTTAATTTGCTATATGCCGCTTTTTGGGCCGTACTTCCTGAGAAAAGATATTAAGGTTTGAGAACAAGGCATATATTATGGTGGCCATTTTGTATGGGCTGTTGTAGAGATTTATGCACTACGAAAATTTGTTAATTGATATTACGTTTCTTTCGCCAAAGTGGCAACTTTATGTAATGTGTATCAAATATTGAAAATATCGAAAGCTAGATAGATGTAAGATCGAATAATTGTTATCAGCTGATGAAAGGGTTGAATGCAACGAAGCGTAAGTAACACGGAAAAGAAATTTAATTTTAAGTTCACCATTGTATTTTCTTTATAAACAGGAAATTTAACCGTCCTGCTAGTGAGTGCACCGTTTGTGCAACCGCATGAGTTAATTTTCATTTCAATAAACATATTAATCATTAAGTTGAGCGAGTTTAATTTGGAGTGACTGGCTTTGGCGGTGTTTTGTCCGCAAGTTCGCCCGAACCGAAGCAACATCTTTTATCTCGCTTCTTCTTGGCGTTCCCCGATGGGAAAGGATGAAGACTTGCATTAGGTTTGTGCAAGGAAGCAAACGGAGGTTTAATTGGAATACGCATATTCTGGAGTGACGCCGTATTGACGTGTATGTATCTGTACGTTTATTTATGCGTGGGTATGTATGTATGTATTCGGTATTGCGCAGTGACGCCGATTGCACAGAATTGTGAAATTCTTCAGGAAAGAGAAAACTGGTAAGCGCCTTTAAGATTTTGGTTGGTAGGTTTTTGGTCGTCGATACGATGGGTCGAAGAAGAACAAGAATGATAAACGAGCCAAATGAACAAGCTGTAATTAAAGATGTCCACGGTGCAGACAGCACCAAGAGGAAAGTAGGACCAGCAACTGATCCAACCTCTCAAGGATTGTTAGAAATGATGCGCTTTATGCATCAAAATCAACATACAAACATGACGCAAATGGAGGCTTTCCAAATGGAAACTCTGCGAATGAACGAGATCCAGATGGAAAAACGAACATATTGATAGAGGCACTGTCATCGAAACCGGTTACTGCTAATCGTGCAAGTGAAATTGAGGTTAGCTCAGGCTCATCAATAAATACGGACGAACAAGAAGCTGTACCTTTGAGTGGAAATATGCAACGATATTTGGGACCAAAGCTTTACGATCTGCCCGAATTCGACGGGTCTCCCGAAGCATGGCCAATGTTCAAAGAAACTTTTGCGATGACGACGAACGAGTATGGCTACAGTGAGAAGCAAAATTTAATACGACTGCAGAAGGTAATCATAGGCAAGGCCCGCGAAGTTGTGGAATGTTTGCTGATCCATAGTCGGAATGCTCCCGACATTATGGAAGTTTTAAAATAAAGTTTTGGAAGGCCTGAGAAACTATTTAAAAGTAAAATTTCTCATCTGCGAAAATCACCAATCATAAAAGAAGGAATGTTACAAGACCTATTAGACTATCGAAATAAAGTTCAAAGTCTGACGTCTTTTTTAGAAGCAGCAGATGGTGACAAATACTTAAAAAATCCAACGTTGATGGAAGAATTAGTATCTAAGCTGCCACCACAACAACGGTTGGAGTGGGCTCGATACCGCCGTGATTGCCAAAAGCACGAAAATATCAAGGACTTTAGCAAATGGCTCCAAGGTATGGCTGAAGATATTCAAGCTGCTGGTTTGGGTGACGAAATGGATGTAACCAAGCAGAAGAATCAGAAATCAGAAGAATTTCCATGCGCTAAAATACAAGGAAACATATCCGGAAGCAGCTGACGCGATTATCAATAACCACTACGTACACTGTCAGAATTACCAAACAAGTCATCATGATTCACAAGGAAGGAGGATTCGTGCTAAGACAATAAAGAAGTTAGTCAAATGGTGTTGGGTATGCACTGGCATACACAGTCTGATGAATTTGGGTTCAAGCTTTCATTTGCCAAGATTAAAAAATCCTTATTTGAAGAAAACAGGATTCCAACGAAAAAAGAAGTCTTAAAAATCGTAATGTCCATTTTTGATCCATTTGGAATTTTAGCGGAACACACAATCATGGCAAAGCTACTCCTTTAATCAATTTGGCGCAAGATAACTGGATGGGATGAATCCATTGATAAAGAAGATGACGCTGTATGGAAAAAATGGTTGCATAACTTGGATGAAATATCTTCAGCTCGAACTCCAAGATGCTGTGGAGTAAGTAACACTGTTGAGCTTTACGTATTTGCGGACGCAAGTGAAGTGGCATACGCAGCTTTACCATATTGGCGAATAAGATCCGCAGGGCAATGGAAGACAACGTTTATAATGGGAAAACTAAGTGCGCTCCGATGAAACAGTCGTCCGTTCCTAGGTTGGAGTTACAAGTTGCAGTCATGGCAACCAAGCTTCGCGAGCATATACTGGAAGGACATAATATTACTCCAAATCGATTAAAAATGTGGTCTGACGCGAATACCGTACAGGCGTGGACTAAATCTGATCACGGGAGATACAAGCCCTTTGTAGCACATCGTGTGAATGAAATTCTAGAATCTAGCAAAGAAAATCCGGCTGAATTGGGACAAAAATTAATAGGAACAACAAACGATCAAATTGGTTACAGGGTGCTCAAATTCTGCTTAAGGATGAAAACGACTGGCCAAATCAATATGTGAACGACGATAGCACTGACTTAGAGTTGCGAACGAAATTTGTACTTGTGACTCAACCAAATTTGGAAGAATTGTTCTTAAAGTTTTCATCTTTCAGGAAGCTGATTCGAGCTATGGCTTGGATTCTAAGAATAAGCAATCGGCAGAATTTGCGTTGCAGCTACCTACAGGCGAGTGAAATTGAATACGCTGAATTGGTCGTATGTCGGAACGTTCAGAAGTCAGAATATACTGAAGAAATTTAAGCACTGGCTAGTGACTGTCCGATAAAGAAATCTAGCAAAATCTGCAAACTGTGTCCGATTCTCGATGTAAACGGACTCCTTAGAATGAATGGCAGAATACACAATGCAGATGCAGTACATGAAGACACCAAACGCCCCATAATTATGCCACAGGGACATTTCGTGACAAGGCTAATAGTGGACCAATACCACAAGGACTGGAAGCATCAGAACGAAAACACGATCCTCGCAGAAATTCGCAGACGTTTTTGGATACCACACTGCCGTGAGCAAGTACGACGTGTATCTCGAAATTGCAAAATATGTATTGTCAACTGAGCTCGCCCGTGTGAGCCATTCATGGGCCAACTACCTGTTGATAAACTGACACCATACCTATTTTGGCATTGACTACATGGGAAAATTTTCTGTAGAAACAGGAAGATCGACAGAAAAACGATGGATTTGTATATTCACTTGCTTGACGGTGAGAGCGATTCACTTGGAAATCGCAAAAGATTTGAGTGCTGACACTTGCATTCGAGTTATTCGCAACTTTATGGCACGTCGTGGAAAACCAAAGAGAATTTGTTCGGACAATGGCACCAATTTTGTTGGTGCAAATCGAGAACTAAAGCGCCAGTTGGACGAAATGCACCAAACTAAAATTGCGGCGGAATTAGCAAACGCAAAAATTGAGTGGCTTTTCAATTGCCCCTTGAATCGTCATGCCGGTGGCTGCTGGGAACGACTCGTCCGCAGCGTGAAGAGAGCAATGGGACATGCCATGTTGGGTCAAAGAAGACATATTGTACGGTTTAATGTGTGATGTAAGGCCGCTTACGCACATAGCCCTAGATTCCCCATCAGACGAACCATTAACACCTAACCATTTTCTATTATGTTGCTCCAATTCTAGTCAGACACAACACCCAGTCGAAGAAGCTTACCAACCAACGATGAAGACATGGCGGACAGTGCAGCAACTTACACACTGCTTTTGGAAAAAATGGCTGAATGAATATTTACCGGAGCTGGGCCGCCGTACTAAGTGTTAACAAGAAGTGATGCCGCTAGCAGTGGGAGATTTGGTTCTTATCTGCGATGGAGCTGCTCATCGATCGACCTGGAAGAAAGGCAGAGTAACTAATGTGATAAGCGGAAGAGACGGACAAGTACGCGCTGCGACAGTGAAGACTGATGCTGGAGTGTTTCGAAGACCCGCCTGCGTCTTGGCTAAACTAGATTTGAGAGATGCCAAAGTGGCAACTTTATGTAATGTGTATCGAATATTGAAAATATTGTAACGATCCTAATTGTTTCGGCCGGGCTAACTCGGTCGGCTTTGTGGATTCGTGCAACAAATTTATAGGTTGCAGCCTTGCGAATAAATAAGAACGCAGACAATTCAATTTCAATGGTTTTATTGGCGGCTCCTGGCCGACTCTAATTCAATCGTAATGTGTAATGGTATTCTTGATTGTAGCTCTGTGTGATCTGGTAGAGATCCTTCCTTCTGGGGTCGTCTCTGCTCCTGGTTCGGGTACTCCTGGTCGTCTCCGGGCTCGTCTGCCCGTGATAGGTGCGTCTAGGGCTGCCCTCAGATTGGTCCTGCTTCCGCGAGGATTGTCGAGTTGAGTCTTGCTTCCGCCAAAACGTCTTCCCCCTGAGCGCGCGTTTTGCAGCGATCACTAACCTAGTCCTGCTACCGCGAGGATTAAATACCTAGGTCCGCTATCTGCCGGATAATTATTCCCGATCCTGCACCCGGCAAGGACACTCCGTTCGTACGACTCACTACCGCAAGTCAGTTTTAGTCCTGCGGGATGCAAGGACGACTTAATTCTAAGTCCTGTACTACGAGGATTGATGCCCCCGATCCTGCGTCGGCGAGGATAATATCCCGATCCTGCACCCGGCAAGGACACTCCGTTCGTACGACTCACTACCGCAAGTCAGGTTTAGTCCTGCGGGATGCAAGGACGACTTAATTCTAAGTCCTGTACTACAAGGATTGATGATAGGCTTTGTGACTACAAAGCGGGACGGTTACCCTTGTGACTCCAAGGACTGATGATTAGATCCTGTGGCGACAAGGATTGCTGGGTGGCTCTGTGACTGCAAAGCTGGTGACTAGTCCTTGCGACTCCAAGGATTGATGGCTAGATCCTGTGACGACAAGGATTGATGCTAGATCCTGTGGCGACAAGGATCGCTGGGTGACTTTGTGACTACAAAGCTGATGATTAGTCCTTGCGACTCCAAGGATTGATGACTAGATCCTGTGACGACAAGGATCGATGCTAGATCCTGTGGCGACAAGGATTGCTGGGTGACTTTGTGACTACAAAGCTGATGATTAGTCCTTGCGACTCCAAGGATTGATGACTAGATCCTGTGACGACAAGGATTGATGCTAGATCCTGTGGCGACAAGGATTGCTGGGTGACTTTGTGACTACAAAGCTGATGATTAGTCCTTGCGACTCCAAGGATTGATGACTAGATCCTGTGACGACAAGGATCGATGCTAGATCCTGTGGCGACAAGGATTGCTGGGTGACTTTGTGACTACAAAGCTGATGATTAGTCCTTGCGACTCCAAGGATTGATGACTAGATCCTGTGACGACAAGGATTGATGCTAGATCCTGTGGCGACAAGGATTGCTGGGTGACTTTGTGACTACAAAGTTGATGATTAGTCCTTGCGACTCCAAGGATTGATGACTAGATCCTGTGACGACAAGGATCGATGCTAGATCCTGTGGCGACAAGGATTGCTGGGTGACTTTGTGACTACAAAGCTGGTGGTTTGATCCTGTGCTACAAGGACTGGTGGTTTGACTCGCTGGTTTTCGAATGCCTGTACTCGAGTTTTGCATGCCCTTTTATAGGCCATGCTCAATTAACTACGCTTTGCTCCCTGCTCAGTTAACGACGCTTTGCTCATTGTTCGTTCAGCTAACGGGGCCTGCGCTCACGCTGGTCAGTTAGCGACGCGGCCCGCTCACCAGTTAACTGTGTGCAGCCCCCATAGGCGTAGTTAATTAGAAATGCTGTGGGGAACAATACTGTTCCTCACAATATCGAAAGCTAGATTGATGTAAGATCGAATAATTGTTATCAGCAGATGAAAGGGTAGAACGCAGTTTATTTATAGTTTTGAGCAATATTTTGGCAATTTCAGCCTTTAAACTGTGTGAAACAAGTGAAGATAAAAACTGAAAAAGTTTACATTTTCACCATTTCTTAAATATCTAAGCTCAGGGAGGATGGCCCCGGAAACCGCTGATGCACGATTAAAGCCTACAATTTCACCTTTCTAAAAGGACCATTTTAAAAAAAAAATTTAAAACGTTTTTGAGATATTTTGGAAAGAGCGCAGCAACCTTAGTGAAAGGCCCATGTTGTTTCGGTTCGGGCGAATGTATGTGATTTCAGTTTAAATGCAAAATATTAAAATGCAAATTTCTCAAAAGCTGTGTGATAGAAATTGATAAAAATTGCTGCAAAATGTCAGTAAAATTGGGTCCTATTTTCCCCCATACCATGCATCTGGGGCCGCGCGCTTGAGAAAGTTAGCAACGATATTTTAAGCGGTGCCAGATTTAACATTTATGTACAAGTGCTGCCACGTTGTTTTATATCTGTTTCTCTTAGCTATAATGGATAATATACAAAAATGCAAATTTCTCAAAAAGTGTCTAATAGAAATAGATAAAAATTGCTGCAAAATGTTAGTAACATTGGGGCATATATTCCCCCATACCGTGCATCTTGGGCCACAAGCTTAAAACAATGTTAAAAGCTAGCAACGAAATTATCATGCAGTTTTCTGCTGTAGGCATACGCATATAATCCGTGCCATATCAGCCAGCTTTCTGTTGCGTAGTAGATCAGTTCACTTCGGAGCTACCACTTTGATAGGACTTGCTCATGGACTTTTTTGGAGTTAATTTACAATTAATTAATTCTCTATAAAACTGTCTGACAACTATCTTTCAATTAAATTGAAAAAGCTTCCCCAAACTTGTAGCTTTAATTTGCCATGTGCCGCTTTTTGGGCCTTTCTTCCTGAGAAAAGATATTAAGGTTTGAGAACAAGGCATATATTTTGGCGGTCATTTTGTATGGGACTTTCAGTGACGTAGCTGCGTTCTTTCCAAAATATCTCAAAAACGTTCTGCAAACTTTTTCTTAAAATGGCCTCATTAGAATGGTGAAATTGTAGGCTTTAATCGTGCATCAGTGGTTTTCGGGACCATCCTCCCTGAGCTTAGATTTTTAAGAAATGGTGAAAGTGCAAACTTTTAAAGTTTTTATCTTCACTTGTTTCACTCAGTTTCAAGCCTGAAATTGCCATAATATAGCTAAAAACTATAAATAAATCAATTTTCTGCAATTCTGCATCATTAATTTATTGATTTAAAAAAATCGTTTGAAAAACGTTTTAAAATGATAAAATTCATAACTGGTTCCGACTGGTTCCAAGTTCCGTTTTTCGTTGCTGGCGAGCCGTTGCTATCTTGACCCACATCTTGACGCACATTTTCTTATCGGCCGCGCCGACCAGCTCGTCATCGGAGCACTCAGGTGTGGGTTCCAGCCCTGTCCCGCAGTTCACAACAATCAATACTCAACGATATATACATCAGATGCAGTTCGACCGACGCGTCGGTCGCGACGTGCCATCTCTAACTAAAACAAAACAAACAACGCAATTTTACAACCAGAAATCGAAAAACTACAATAAACTAAAATACAACTGGTAACCGACGTGGAAAATAAAAGCAAAACAACACTATTCCGTTACCGTTCAAACAGGGCCGTTTTGTGGGACCCAGGCATACCCTGTCCTGCCTGAGACTCATCGTCTCCCTGATGCTGGCCAGCCGGCGCAGTTGGGCGAATCTCAACATGCGTCGGCGGTCAAGTTCACCCTCCATTTCTACAGAAAACTTAGCCGGACATTATTTCAGATTCTGGTGCTTATAGTTTTGAAATATGTTTCTAATTCAGTGATGGGCACAGTCTCGCACGCGTACTAATCAGCTGTTCGATTCACCACAACACACACGAAACCCGAGTACAACGAACAGAGCTAAGTCAGTCGCAGCCAGATCGTCGAACGGGGAGGTTATGCGCGCATGGCCTATTTTATGCACTGTAAGATATGGCAGAGCAAGTCATTGTTACTTGCCGACAGCTTATCGCATCCGAATATTGATTGCCAGCTAGCTCTTGGCCAGTGGCGCTCTCCTGCGTGTGCTTGGCCAAAATTATTCTCTGACGGCTGTTGGAGAAAAGTGCCCTGTGCGCTGCTTGCCGCTGTGTAGAAAAAAATCCACTTTATTTTCGCATATACCGCTGATTCAAACAAAAAAAGTACTGATCCAATGGCTGCGAGTCTCACTGCCAAATTTTTTGATTGGACCGTGATGTTCTCTTAGAAGCTATCTCCGACATCCATGTTTTTTAATTGATTTCTTCTCGGAAAATTGTCCAGTTCCAAAATAAAGGAAACAGGAGGAATAACAAAAATACTTAAAAAAGGATATTTTGGCGGGTGGCAACCCGCCCTCAGCCATGGAAATCAGTCCTGCTCCACGCAGTCATGTGCTCCTCACACAACAGCTGTTGTTGTTGAATGCAAGTAAATTGTGCATTTTTATTTTTGCCCAATTATGTGCGCACATTAATGTACGAAATAATCGCATTTCGTAACAACATACTAAATCAAGTTAAGGGGAATATTTAGATGAATATTTGAAGTGCGAAAATACCGACCGCATTCTCACATAATGTAGTGCAGACAACTTGAAAAATCAAGCGAGACAGACTCCACTTTCGTTGAGGCAAGTTGAGCGCACTGATTCAAATCGTACGTTCGCAGCAGACTGGCAGCTCGCATTCGGCAAGCGTCGGCTGCAAGCTTTGGTCTGTGTGACCAACCGATAACGATTCGATAGACCTGCCCATCACTATTCTAATTTTAATAACATTGGTAATATTCTTAAATTATGATTTTGTAGATACAAATATAATGGAAAATTTTAATCAAGAGGAAATTTTCAAACAACAGTTTAGGATCAATTAAAAAACAAAAAAAAGGAAAAAATAAATTAATTTAGACAATTAAACGAAGACTAAAAATAACAAGTGGGCGCCGGCTACAGTCGAGTGTGCTCGACTGTATAATACCCTGTGCCCTAGCTCTCCGATAGGTCATACGTAGGTGCGCTACGTTAGGCATGCCGAAGGTGTGATGATGCGGCATTAACTTTTAGGCTAATTGTTCGTATTACATCTACATATGTGATCTAGTGAACCGATTTAAAACAAATTACAAATTCTCAATCTGTGAGTTTGGTTGACTTATCTCTAAAAACAACAATAATTTTTGTACTTTATCTTAAAATTTGTTCCTATGGCAGCTATTTGATATCAGATTTCAACCAAACTTGTTCAGGATGTAGAATACCATCCCAAATGCGTATTCTGTTAGTTTGGTTGAGATACCTCAAACAACAAAAAAGTTTATCATACTAAAACTTGATTTTGGACTGATCGTTCCTATGGCAGCTATATGATATAGTGGTCCGATTTAAATCAAATTTTTTCAGGATATATAGGAACATTTCAAATGCATATCCTATTAGTTTGGTCGAGATCTTTCAAACAACAAAAAAGTTTATTTTCGACTGATCGTTCTTATGACAGCAATATGACATTGTGGTCCGATTGAATAAATTGTATTTAGTTTAATTAAAATAGTAAATCGTAACGATCGTAATCGCTGAAATCGATGTTGCTCATGCCAAGAGTAGCCATTATCTAAAATGTACTCAGCTTGTTGAAGTCCGGCAACACCAAATAATCTCTTCCACTCTTCTTAATCATCGAAATCAGCTGTTAAAGGCTGCTGCATTGCGCGCGCAATTTAAATTTAAATGCAATGCTTTAATATTTGTGATTCTTTTTGCAGGATTTGTTAAGCATATGAATACAATGATAATAAATGAAAACCTATTGAACATATGTGCGAGCTTACTAGCTTATTATTAAACATAATAATTATTATAAATTCAGAGATTTCAGTGTTGTAAAACGATCTGTCGTCGAGGTGTCAAGGTGCAAAATTATAAAGTGGCATTTATACATATCGCTTTTTGCAATGCACACTAATATCTACATACATATATTTTAACACAATCGCAAATATGTATTAACTTAAACCATGTTAATATATTAAAATAGGATAGAAATTGTAGCCAAATATCGATAATTTTGCCTATCGCTCGTATTTGCGTTCGCACTCTTCGTACACGTGCTCACTGTTATGTTTTTGCGCAAACAAATGTGCATATGCTATCTCGCTCGCACTTGCCTATGTCTATGATTTTGATTTATGTGAATTAAAAGCAAATTTGAAATATCTTCTCTATTAAATAGTCAATCGCTTTGAAACTTTCAGGGTCATTAAATTGGCTACTTCTTATCTTCCTGTTTAATAAGAAGTGTTTTTATTAAAGATCGCGTCTGATAATCGTTTTTTGCGATTGGCAGGCGAAAGAGGCGTGGCATCTAAAATTTAAAACAAACTTGATCTGCGCCCGCTATCCAGCAACCTTCATACCAAATTTGAAGTCTCTAGCTTTTATAGTCTCTGAGATCCTTTGACTCAAACAGACGGACAGACGGACAGACAGACGGACATGGCTCAATCGACTCGGCTATTGATGCTGATCAAGAATATATATACTTTATAGGGTCGGAGATGCTTCCTTCTGCCTGTTACATACATTGCACAAAACCATTATACCCTTTTTGACCATTTTCAATGGGCACGGGTATAAAAAGTAGTACATTAAATTAATATAAATACTGAAAAGAGAACAAGTGGGCGCCGGCTACAGTCGAGTGTGCTCGACTGTATAATACCCTGTGCCCTAGCTCTCCGATAGTTCATACGTAGGTGCGCTACGTTAGGCATGCCGAAGGTGTGATAATGCGGCATTAACTTTTTGGCTAATTGTTCGTATTACATCTACATATGTGATCTAGTGAACCGATTTAAACCAAATTACAAATTCTCAATCTGTGAGTTTGGTTGACTTATCTCTAAAAACAACAATAATTTTCGTACTTTATCTTAAAATTCGTTCCTATGGCAGCTATTTGATATCAGATTTCAACCAAACTTGTTCAGGATGTAGAATACCATCCCAAATGCGTATTCTGTTAGTTTGGTTGAGATACCTCAAACAACAAAAAAGTTTATCATACTAAAACTTGATTTTGGACTGATCGTTCCTATGGCAGCTATATGATATAAAGGTCCGATTTCAACCAAAGTCTTACCTATTAGTTTGGTCGAGATCTTTCAAACAACCAAAAAGTTTATTTTCGACTGATCTTTCTTATGACAGCAATATGATATTGTGGTCCGATTGAATAAATTGTATTTAATTTAATTAAAATAGTAAATCGTAAATCGTAATCGTCATCGTAATCGTAATCGCTGAAATCGATGTTGTTCATGCCAAGAGTAGCCATTATCTAAAATTTGCTCAGCTTGCTGAAGTCCGGCAACACCAAATAATCTCTCCCACTCTTCTTAATCATCGAAATCAGCTGTTTAAGGCTGCTGCATTGCGCGCGAAATTTAAATTTAAGTGCTATGCTTTAAGATTTGTGATTCTTTTTGCAGAATTTGTTAAGCATTTGAATACAATGATAATAATTGAAAACCTATTGAACATATGTGCGAGCTTACTAGCTTATTATTAAACATAATAATTATTATAAATTCAGAGATTTCAGTGTTGTAAAACGATCTGTCGTCGAGGTGTCGAGGTGCAAAATTATAAAGTGGCATTTATACATATCGCTTTTTGCAATGCATACTAATATCTACATACATATATTTTAACACAATCGTAAATATGTATTAACTTAAACCATGTTAATATATTAAAATAGGATAGAAATTGTAGCCAAATATCGATAACTTTGCCTATCGCTCGTATTTGCGTTCGCACTCTGCGTACACGTGCTCACTGTTATGTTTTTGCACAAGCAAATGTGCATATGCTATCTCGCTCGCACTTGCCTATGTCTTAATTTTGATTTATGTGAATTAAAAGCAAATTTGAAATATCTTCTCTATTTAATAGTCAATCGCTTTGAAACTTTCAGGGTCACTAAATTAGCTTACTTCTTATCTTCCTGTTTAATAAGAAGTGTTTATATTAAAGATCACGTCTGTTAATCGTTTTTTGCGATTGGCGGGCGAAAGAGGCGTGGCATCTAAAATTTAAAACAAACTTGATCTGCGCCCGCTATCCAGCAACCTTCATACCAAATTTGAAGTCTCTAGCTTTTATAGTTTCTGAGATCCTTTGACTCAAACAGACGGACAGACGGACAGACAGACGGACATGGCTCAATCGACTCGGCTATTGATGCTGATCAAGAATATATATACTTTATAGGGTCGGAGATGCTTCCTTCTGCCTGTTACATACATTGCACAAAACCATTATACCCTTTTGACCATTTTCAATGGGCACGGGTATAAAAAGTAACGTTAAGTCTGGGGTAAGCAAGAAATTATAATTGATCCAACATGTGTTGCAAGGATTGGGGAAAACCCAATTAAATCAATAACAATATTTAAGTTAAACTAAGTACTCACGAAAGAATGTAGCATTTTTCGTGGGTTGTTTTATACCACTACCCGTATAGCCATGGCGTTCGAGGCGTTCTGGTTCCGAGCTCATTCGGTAAGATGTGGGGTGGGTTGTTGCCATCCTATATCGGGATGCACATGAAATTTTAAATTAAGACCTCTATTGGGAGCTAAACTCCGCGAAACACGATAATACCAAAACAGACAAAAAGAACGACTACTAGACAAACAAAACCATCGATCAAAAGAAAGGCGAGGTCCAAGGTGACATTCGACACTCGCGCGCTATACTCTACCCAACCATGATCTTCGTGCACAATATTATCGAGGATCCCAAATTCCATGAACTTCTACTCACTTTTGTAACCCAGTCTCCGGAATAAATAAAAATCGTCACTTTCTTGTTATGACCTTTCATAATATTTTTGTTTTTCAGCTTTCATTTAAAAAACTCCATTATTCTTTCTTACAGATACTGAACAATTTCAATTTCTAACTTAGATATAATTATACAATAATTCAAAAAAACCTAATATCACTTATTGACGGTTCTCATTGAAACCCATGTTATGAACTGCTGGTCTTCTCGGTGGGCCGCGCCGACTAGCTCATTAATCTGATATCTGACTGAGATTATCTTCACTAGTAACAAAAGCAAATCAAAGACGCTATGAAGTGACGAAAAAAACTGCAACGCGAAAGATAAACAATAGGTAAGTACAATCTGAAAATACAAACACTAAATACGCAACACTAATCCGCCTTTATACAAACAGAGTCCCTTAATGGACACAGGCGTACCTGCCCTGCTACCGGCCCAACTTGGCCAAATATCAGCCGGCTGCCATGTTTTCCCTCCCCCCTTTCACAAAAAGTTAGCCGGACATCATTCAAACTCCAGTTGAGTATAATTCGCTTTAAAATTTTCTAATTTTAACAACATTTAGTACTTATTTTACTATTTGATTTTGCAGGTACAATTTTTACACAGAAAAGAATCAACAAGAAGACAGCTGAGGAACACCGGAATAACTCAACTTTGCGTCAGGTCAGGTGCTGCAAGGTGCACCTGCTGTTTACGGAGACGCCGTGGGAAGAATATTTAATAAATGTGTATACATATATAGGGAGTATTGTTTGTTTACAAATCGTAAATGTGTATGTGTTTGTAAGTGTTAAAGCTTCCTTCCTTCTTTTGTAGGTAAGGGGCGAAATGAACGTAGTTTATAATTCTTTGGTTCATATATATATATATATATATATATATATATACTTTGTATGTATTTTCTATTCTTTTTGTAAGCTCTACTGTGTATTTGTTCCTAAACTGCAGTCTGTCTAATAACATTTAATTTCCTTTTGTTTATTTTAATTATCTTTAATTTGTTTACGCTATGACTTGAGTTTTCAGTTAAATACCATTTTTGTGTAATATTGTTAATTATGAGTTTAAATTATATATTCTTTTTTTGTATGATTTCTTTAAATTTTTATTTGGTTTCCTAAGTTTAAGTTTTGTATTTTTATTTTAATTCTTTGTATTTAAACTTTTTTTTTGTTCAACGTTCAATTTTTTGCTTAATAATCACGTCTTTTTTAATTGGTAATTTCTTTATCGCTTGTATGGTCATGCATAGGGGCTTCGAGGTTTGGTTCACGGAGTGCTTTCCGGCCACGGACTTGTCGCGGGCCAAATGGAACGTACTCACTCTGGACGGCGACGAACGCTTTTCCTGACGGCTATTGACGCGTGCTCCCCGGCACTTCCCCACTGTGTTGATGTCTGATCGCAAAACGAGGAAAAAAGGAATGGACTTCTATGCAAAAGCAAACAGCTGCCCATGCCTGGGCGTTTGCTCGTTCGGGCTGGCAGTCACGGTTGATGGCCCAGTAGGAATTCTGCCTACGGCTGCGACTGGCCAGGAAAATCAAAAGAAAATACTCCTGAGTCGGCAGCTGATTTATGCGGTTGCCTCTTGCTGTGCTAGCCGGCACTTGACTTGTCAGCGGATGGATTTCGCCTCAATTTTGCTTTATGTATTAGCGAAACGTGATTAAATATTAATTTTTCTCTACAAGGTTATGTCCACTACGACGCCTTGGAGTGATATACATCCGCTCTCGACCGTATATAGAATCAGACTCCCTTCTGCAGCAACAACGTGGTTTCGTGTCGACCAAAATTGCTCATTTCTATTTGAAAACAAACCGTTGCAATTGCATAAGGGCATTTCCACTCATTTCTCGAGTGTGGGTCAGGGGCATGTGGGGCACACAACATATATTTGTCTCGCTCAGCAGCTACCAGCCTCACTCCTTCGTTGGAGTTGCCACCTCCACAACATAGCCACATTTATCGACACCCTTAGACTTTTGCCCGCGCTGACACAAACGATCCAACCAATATATAACAACCATTTTAAATTATTTTTACAAATATTACAAATTAATCCGCTATGTTTACATGTACTTGTCTCGGCTAAGTATTGTGCATAATTATTTTTTATTTATTTTGGCAGTTTTAGTTGATAATCTATCTTGAATTGCGTTTTATATGTGGTGGCCATGTTATTTGCGCCACGATAGTAGAACTCAATGACTTTAATCTTATCAGCTGATCCAGTCAATTTTATTTCTTTCTTGTGTTGGCAGGCAAAAGTTATGTCATTGCATTGATATTTACAACTTACTCTTAGAAGAAGAGTAAGATCAAGGTAAGCTTGCTATTAGAATAAGAGCAAGTACTAAAAGAATACAAGGGAGAGCGAAAATACGAGCAGCTCTGTTTCGTCTGTCGGCGGCCTTGCGGGGGTTATAGATAACATTACATATACATACGTACATACATATATACCAATCAACGCTAGAGAGACAGACAACATATATGCGTACATATGCATCGCCATACATACGCAACTATGCAGCGACGAAAGAGAGTTAGTCTTTCAAAAAATGACACAACAAAACAATATTAAATATTTAATGGCTCACTTACATACATACATATATGTCTCCTCGTGGAAGGCCTTCCCTCGATGAACATATGATGTAGATTTATCGGTGGATGCTGCTGCTTTTGTTTTATGATCTATTTATGTTTTTGTTGTGTTTGGCTCTTTTGTTTTTCGCACAAGGGGCATGTGTATCTAATTTTTATTTTTATATTATTTTTTCAGATTTAAATTTTTTTTCGTCACTATTTTAGTTTTTCCACAACAACAACAATTTAAAAATAAAAAAACAATTAAAATAACCAAAAAAAAAATGCCAAATATGCACAATACTTTGACCGGGCTTTTTATCTTAACAATTGGCTTCTTAAATAAATTCATCCCAGGTGGGGGGATGACGATGGCCTTCAAATTCACGTTGCACTTACTCCGTGCAGAACGATGATTTGAATCAGAAATCGAAATGCAGCAGAAAAGAAAAAAAACATCTGTCTGCCAATTCTAATTGCATTAATCTTTTCGTCGGCAGGAATTTTTTTAAGGCACCCACACTAACGACAAGGCATGCAACTTTTTGGCAACTTGGCTACCAATTGCATTAGTGGGGCGAACTTAACTGGGACGAAAGTCAGCCAGTGGCGCTGGAAAAAAAAGGGAAAAAATTTAAACTTTTATGTTGTTAGAATATTTAGAAAATATTCGTTGATTCGTTTACCTTGCAAAGTACTAAGCAAAGAGAAACTAAATTTCTCTCTCCCTGATCGTTGAATCTGCGGATGGTGGTGATTGGCAGAGATTGCCCGTTGAATTCGGAGGGCAAAAATATTTTTTGAGAATTGGCCCGATTCGATTCGCGTTTTAGTTATAAAAGCACTTATAACTTTACGTTGGCACTTGCCAATTTCGCTCGGATATATATAGATTATATATATATATATGTCACACGTGTAGCAACGAGTCGCTAACCGACATGGACATTTGGAACTGCGGACGATCAAAGAGACCGCCTGCGACGGCAGTGCTGCTTTTATAAGCCGCTGCTAAAGCTTTTCTAGAGGAAACTTATTTAAGTTGGCTGCGATCTGCTAACTCACTCTCTCCACCACACTTTAACCGACCTTGAGAGAGACAGTTTAGGGTGGCCGTTATCAGCAACGCACAAGCTTTGTGTCGTCGAGTAGCGATGACTCATACCTTCGTGCGTACGACTCAGGCCTGAAAGCTTATCAGTGGCCGCAATGTTAAGCGAAATGTTAGCAACAAAGCGAAACGGGCGCTTGCCAATCATATGTTGCGAACATGCTTCGGAACATGTTCCTAAGCCGCGCATGCAAATGTGTATATTGCTAGCGTTAGCAACATTGACTGAAAAAAAATTCTTTTATCGTTTCAGCGACAAACAATGAAAGTTACACCCACCCTCATATGCTTGGCGAATATAAGCTTGTATGTTCTTGCGTAACAATGCCAGATAATCTTCCTGCGACAAAGGGATTAACGGTTCTTCAAGCAGCGATAACTCTTTAAGCAATTTGTAATCTGAGCCATGCATTATCATATCTAGGCCAATTAAGGCACGATACGGTGAACATCCAATTAGAAATGGGCACGGGCCTGTGCGGGCTTCGTGTCCCGCGGGCCTCTTTAAAAAATCCCCGGGCTTCGTGCATGAAAATCGAAAACGGTCTTTTTTCGTGCGGGCCCGGGCCTAAGCCAAAAGCCCGGTAGGCCTGAAAAGTCACGATTTAAAATATATTTTAATACCGATTGGTAAAAATATTTCTATAATTCACTGCTATATTATTTACACATCTCTTTTTTCGATATGACACTTATCGATAAGTTTGTCAAACTTAATTTCACGTGTGTTTTTAAGAAGGAGAAGGCGACAAAGCGGCAAAATGAATAAGGAAAAAATGAATTTTTTTTTCTATAGTAATATCGGGCCGGGCCCGGGGCGGGCCTTAAAAATGTATTTCGGGCTCGGGCCGGGCCGGGCCTTCAAAGGGAGGCACGTGCCCATCTCTACATCCAATCGACAGATGTAAGGACGATCTGAGCGAACAAAATATGCTCGTAAGATGTAGGTCCCATTCAGTTTGATCATTCTTTAATTAGGATCGAATGGCGGCTAATAGAGAACGATTAACTTGTTCGGCTGCATTACTTTGCGGCGAGTATAAAGCTGTATAAACATAATCAAAGCCGAGTTCTGTCAAAAAAGCATGGAAATCATGGGCCTTAAATTGCGTTCCATTGTCACTGACAATGGTTTTAGGCACACCAAATTGGTGAAAAATACAATGTAAAAGAAAATCCTGGACAGGGTTAGATGTAAAGTTTTTCAACGGATGTAACCAATGATATTTGCTGAAATGGTCAAGAACTATAAGCAACCCAACGTGAGCTCTTTTGCTGCGAGGATATGGTCCAAGCAAGTCGATATATAACCTTTGAAAAGGTCTACATGTAGGACGGTGGGCACCCATAGGAGGACGAAGCGTATAATTAGGCGCTTTGTTTTTTTTGCAAGTGATACACGAGCGCACATAATCGCGAACATCTTTTGCCACGCCTGGCAAAAACAAATGACGTCGTACTTTTTCTATGCACTTCTGCATGCCTGCATGTGAGGAGGTGCAGCTATCATGGGCTTGTTTTTAGGACATCATTCCTCAAACTTTCTGGAACCTATAGCTTCCATGAAAGTTTTTCTTGTGTGTCGTCCCCAACTGCATGTTCGCTTTGAATATACAAGAATTTGTCAACAATTTTCATGTCCGGGAATTTGTCTTTATTCTGGTCATATCGAGTCTTGAGTGCAGTGTATTCATCTTCCAAAAAAGCATTCGAATCCAAGTCGATAACCGGGCCTATATCCAACTCTGCAATTTTCATTTAAATTGCTGCAAGCGGAAAATCCACCGAGCGAGTCGGCCAGAAACGTTCTGCTGACGCATGAGCCAAAGCAAGCTCGAATGGTCTGTAACTACTTCGAACTCTTGCAGCTCTAGGTAGCATCTGAACTTTTCTATGGCGAGTATGACGGCTTAGCATTCACGTTCTGTAACGTTATAGTTCCGTTGAGTTCGACTCAGTTTCTTCGACATAAAGGCAATTGGCTTTTCCTTATTGTCTTTCGAAAGGTGAACGAGCACGGCGCCAATGCCAAACTCACTGGCATCACAATGCAAATAAAATTTTCTTTGAAAATTTGGGATTTGTGAGCACAGGGGCAGATGTCAAAACATATCCTAGATAACTTGTAGTGGTCGCTTGTCGGAGCAGATTGTCAGAATAGCCTGAAAGCAGGCAAGATTTTTTTTGTATCTGCATCTCGGGTATGCAGTAGTTTTGACGCTGGACAAAGCTTTAGCAACGTCACAACTGGCATAACCTTAATATAATTAATTTATTTAATTTACGTGTATTATTGTTAGCATTAAATTTTTGTAGTTTATTTAATGTATTAAGCATGCAATGTTATTATGTATTTTACTGATAAATGTACTTTGGTTGTTATGTTGACTTTTTAGCGCCATCTATGGGCGAAGTACACAATGAGCATAAAAGAAACAAAAGATAAATGCACCTTTAAAATGAATTTCGAAGATTTGACAGGCCCTTGTAAATGTCAAGGATAAGAGAAAGAGATTTCCGGAAAATAAGGTTTCTTCACGGCCCATGTAAGAGACATCGTTCTTTCTCCTCGTGGTCGTCGTCCAATTCAGTTGTGCGTGAATAAGCTCCGCTAAATAATTAAAAATAATAAAGTTCATAAAAGTTTAAGTGTCAAAGTGATTGCAGATTGCAAGAACCTTGTATGAGAGTAATTATTGCAGCCAGACGTAAAAAAGCTTTCAAATGAGCTTTTAATCGCAGCATCCAATCAGCTGTGTACCATTGTGTGGTGATCTTGCAAGGCGATGAAAGCCACCTTAGGAAGTGAAGCATTTGTGAAAATTTGTGCAGATGCGGCCAATGGAGGGTTTACGTTTGGATTAAAACTCGTTGAGCTCGACGATCTGGCCAAAATTGTGTGCTACATGCGCAACTTCTCTGGCATTCATCACCTCAACATAATCTTATGGATGACTTCGGCTGTTTGATGTGTTTATGTTGTGAATGTTATTTGTGTTAAGTGATTGTTTCTTTTCGATTGTCTTTTGGGCCTTCAGCCACCTTTTGTTGTAATAACTGATCTGATAGTTTTGAAATTGAGTATTTTTGAGCTGTGTATTGTGTTGGATTTGAGTGCAATGATTGCCAAGGAGGTATAAAAACAAAATAAATAAGCAAAGAGAATCAAAGAGAATTATATACCACTGCAGTTATTGTATCCAAACCAATACAATTGAATGGCATAAAGGTGCATAGGTGACAATTACCATGGACATGTTATAACAATATTGTTAAATACATGCAATTGATTTGTTTATATTTATTACATATAGCTTGAGCATAAAAGCTTTAAGCTTATATGCGCTGTAGTAGTGAGCTTTTTGTCAGGCCACGCAAGCTCAGCTTATCTTTTACAGCTTTACAGCATCATATACTCTCCCACACACACACATATACACCAGCTGAGAAAGATCTTTCTACGCGGGAAACATGCTGTAAGTGAGCTTTCGTTCTCTTTATTAATTTCTGTTGCTGTAAACATTGAGCGCAGAGCTTCTCTTTAGCGCGAACATTTATATTGCTGAACTTGTCGTGACTCTCTTAAAGCTGCTTCCCAGCTGATAATGCTTTTGATTATGCACAAGTAAAAGATAATTAACTTCAAACACGAGCAATGCAAATTATATATCGCACTATAAGTTAAAGATATGTATATTTAACTATTTATATTTATAGTCCAGTTCGAATTAGTCAGTCAATCAGAACAGACGTGTCTACGCTTATCTTATCTTACTTCTAATAAGAACAGCTCAAAACGTAAATCCAAAAACTTACAAAAACAAAACACAGTGTAAATCTATACATAAAACTGACAACTGATAACCATCTAACGGAATTTACAACAACAACGAAAAGAATAAACAACAAAAAGCCGTACCATGCGGGAGCCACCAGACCTGCGCAGCAGGTCTAACACTTTACTATTCAAAATAGAAAAAACAAAAACTCTAAATAATCTATGCATCGGACCTAAATACCTAATCATGAAACGCACTGATGACAGCAAAACGCTTGCAAATTATTCACCTTTCCAAATTAAAAAAACCATAGATAACCTGTGCGGTGGTGAAGTAGAAGAGTGCAAACTCTTAGCAAACGGAAAGTACGAAATAAAAACAAAAACACTATCACAAGCCATCAAACTCATTCAATTAATTTCACTAGACAACCAAACAAATGTAGAAGTCTCAGAACACATCACACGTAACTTCTCTAAAGGTGTTATATACTGAAATAACCTGCGCGAAATCGAAGAAAGTGTAATTCTCCCAGAACTCAAACAAGATAATGTTATTGAAGTAAAGAAAATACTAAAAAAACAACAAGACAAACTACAAGAAACCGGCTTAATAATACTCACTTTCGCCTCAATCAACTTACCAGCAGACATTATAATTGGTTATCAAAAAGTCAACATACGACCATATATACCACTACCAATTCGATGCCGCAACTGTGGCCGAATTGGACACCCTACCAAATACTGTAAAAGCGAAAAAATGTGCCTAGACTGCGGAATCGTCAATCACAAAAACACAGAAGACGAGAAATGCACCAACACCAAAAGTTGTATAAACTGTAAAGAAAACAAATTGCAGACCTACGATCACAGCATTTTCGATCGCAACTGCCCTACCTTCATTAAAAATAAAGAAATACAAGCCATACGTACCATCGAAAAGACATCATTAAAAGAAGCCCACCAGCTATACAACGAAAGACACAAACTCCCACAAGGAACTTACGCATCAACTACTAAACTGTCATCACAACAACATCAACCTCCAAGTCACGAGCAGCATCGGAACCCATCAAACACCCCCAGGAAACTGTTACAATACGAAGACTCCAGCTCAAGCCCCTCAACGTCAACAAAAACAGATACATCTACTTCACCTCAACTTAACTCACAATTAATTAATGAAACTAAGCTTAGAATATTCCACAAAAGCAATAACAATTCAACATTAACAACCCCACTTAAATCCAAAAACTTGAAAAAACAAAAAAACAGCAACAACACTTTACACAATCCTGTAACTCTAGATGACGAATCCGAAATGATCATAGAAGACGATTCAGTATAACACTTTATGATATAAGCACACAGCAGAGGGCTGGGCACGGTCCACCGATGTGCATGAGGGCTACTTTATTAGCTTTCACGTGCATTGGAGACGCTCCCCGGCCCCCTGCATGTCACGTCCAAAAATGCATCATAACTGATCTCACTGATTCCTTAAAAGCCAAAGAAAAAACAAACCTTCTCACCATTTAAATAATGATAACCATAGTACAATGGAACTGCCACGGCTATCTTAACAACTATGATCAGTTACAGTTATTAATTAAAAAATTCTCCCCACAAATCTTAAGCCTTCAGGAAACTCACTTCCACAACAATTCAAAAATACCTATCCCAATAAACTACTCTAGCTACAGCAGAAACTCGTGCACGGCATCCACCGGAGGCGTGACACTCCTAATTCATAACAGTTTAGAGCACAGAGAAGTGCCCCTTAACCAAGTTTTTGACTCTGTCGAAGTTGAAATCCAATCAAAAATCCCTTTCAACGTCATTTCATCCTACATACCCCCACAAAAAACGTTTAACACCTCCCATCTAGAACCTTTCCTAACAAACCCAAACAAGCCAAAAATAATAACCGGAGACTTCAACAGCTGGCACCAAATGTGGGGCTCAATAACTGATAACAAGAGAGGCAAAACGTTAGCCAAATTCATAACCTCTTCCAACCTCATCCTTCTCAACGACGGCTCCCCAACACACCTCAGCACACACAACACTCTTACTCACCTCGACCTCACCCTCTGCTCCCCCGAATTATTGCCAGGCAGCAGCTGGGAAGTTTTAGAAGACTTCCACGGCAGCGATCATGCTCCCATCACTACAAAACTATTTTTAGTTAACTCTACGAGCCAGCCAATATTCATACCACGGTTTATAACCGACAAAGCAGACTGGACTCTGTTCTCAAAACACACACAGCAATTAACGGAAAAAATAGCAGTCAGTAAGATTATAAATAAAGAAACAGCCAACATACAGAAAATCATACGCACCGCAGCTCACTTTGCAATCCCCCAATCATCCTCACACAAACACTCAAAAAACGTTCCATGGTGGAACAATCAAACTAAAAAAGAACATTAACACAGAAAACATAATTTGATACAAACGAGACAACGCCTTATTCCGACGCACATTAAAAATAGCCAAAAGAGCAAGTACCAACACATTCACCTCACAAATAAATCCACAAACTCCTGCACAAAAAATATGGCACAACATTCGACGCTTTTGTGGCCTTAACCCATCTAAGAGCATCCATTACATTTACAGCCCAATATCATCCCAATACTCAACCGATAGATCCGAAATCGCAAACATTCTCTGCAAAAATTGGTCAGACGCAGCAAATGATTCCAATTTCCCGGCACCCTGTACCTACGCTAAACAAGCAGCAATAGCAGCAAATCACACCGAAACCTACAATAAAAAAGCCTTAGCTATCGAAAGAGACATCTGAACGCTTGAATTCAATGCAGCAATAAATCCCCTAACTGGCAAAACACCTGGGCTAGATAGAATCAATTATGCAATGATAAAAAACACAGACAACAGCACAAAGACTCGCATAATACATCTACAAAACTCTATCCTTAACAACTATATTCCACAAGTATACAAGACTAGCATTATAATCCCAATTCTCAAACCATCCTCCCCTAAAACTGAAGTAAACTCATACCGACCTATATCGCTAAACCCCTGCCTATCTAAAGTATTGGACAAAATAATTGCAAAAAGACTGTGGTGGTTTTTTATTAACAACAAACTCTTACACAACAGTCAAGTGGGTTTCAAGAAAGGCAAATCAACTATAGATAGTCTTCTTCTGGTTGATCATCTCATAGCTAGAACGCTCTCAAAAAGAAGCCACACATCAATAATTTCCCTTGACTTTGCCAAAGCTTTTGATAGAATAGGATTACACACCATACTCGAACAACTAAAAAAATGGCAAATCGGACCCAAAATATACAACTACGTTAAAAACTTTATGATCAACAGAAAAATTATAACTAAAATAGGTCTTAATTACTCAACAGCGCAACCACTAAGCAATGGCATTCCACAAGGCTCCCCCCTCTCCGTCATTCTCTTTATCATCGCTTACAACAAGCTGACGTCTATCATATCCTTGCATAAAAATATTCAAGTTAGCGCTTATGCAGATGACTACAACCTAATCCTTAAAATCCCAAGCTCCAAAAACCAAGACATCGATCTGACACTACTGTTTTCCCAAATATCTGAATGGTGCGAATACTCAGGAGCCCAGCTATCCACAACAAAATGCAAACACCTTCATATCTGTCGCAAACAAAACTGCTCCTGTAACGTCCGTACTGGCAACCTCCAGCTAACAAACGTTAGCTGCATGAAACTCCTTGGTATCATGTTTAACAACAGATACAACTGGAACTCCCACGTAAAATCCCTAAAAACATCTCTTGATAAGAAACTTAACATTATAAAATGTCTTTCCAGCCCTAAATTCAACTGCCTCACCTCTTCTCTAATCAACGTTACCAATGCAATAATAATTTCAAAAATCGATTACTGCCTCCCTCTGTTTGGCTCAGCACCCCAGTCTACCACCCGACCCCTCAACTCTATTACCAACTCCGCAATAAGACTAGCACTCGGTGCTTTCAGAACTACCCCAGTCAATAACATGCTATATGAGACACAAATACCCCCTATACACATAAGAAACCAAATCGCGACAGCTAAACTCTGCAAAACAATAATAAATTCACACAACTCACCAATCTTAAACATAATTAAAAACTACAAAACTCGAAAGAAATTAAAACACAAATCAACAATAGATAGAATCATCAGCACTGCAAGAAATCTCGGCATTCCGCACACACACTATCCCCGAAACCCTATAATGCACACTCCCCCATGGCACTTACACACCCTTTCAATCGACTCCTCCCTCAGAGATTACCCTAAAACCTCAACCCAACCTCTCATATACAGAAAACTGTTCCAAGAAATTTTCGACAGCAACAAAAAATACAAAGGCATCTTCACAGATGGCTCACAAATAAACGACATTACAGCGTATGCAATAACCAGCGAACACAACATAATTAAAACAGGTATAATCCCCTTCTTCTCAACAGTTTTCTCAGCTGAAGCCATTGCAATAACGGAAGCCCTCAATATTTTCAAAAACAAACCCGGCAAATACGCAATATATACTGACTCCCTCTCAACTATAGACGCAATAAAAAATACCAGCAACTCCGACTGCTACCCATCCATCATTCGATACATCCTCACCAAACACCACCCAAAATTCAAAATCATTTGGATTCCCGGCCATATAGGCATCAGGGGTAATGAATTAGCTGACCTCGCCACGAAAAATGCAACTAAACTCCCTCTCATCCTGACTCCAAATTACAACTTCCAAGACATCAAGAAATATCTCTCTGTACAGAAACCCAAAACACTCTACACAACACATCCAATTGGTATCAATCTACTCATCCAAATACGGACAACACCCCAATCTTAGATCCTAGCAACAATATGTCATGATACGACCAAATTAAACTTACAAGGCTCAGACTTGGCCATACCAATCTGACACACGAACACTACCTAGACCCTTCATTAGACAATACTTGTCCATTCTGCAGAAGCACATCTGTATCAATTGCCCATATCCTAATAGAATGTTCATCCCTCAAAACATCTTACGCCCAAATATTTAAAAACAAAGACCCCATACAATTGTTATCCCAACCCACACCAAAAAATGTTACAATTATTCTAAAGTTCCTTAAACAAACAAATATTATAAATAAAATCTAGAAATAACAAAAGAGTCAAAGGCCTCAGCAGCCAGTACTCTATAATTAAGTTAGTAGCTGTAATTTAATATTATAAATTAACTGTATATAAATAAAAAAAAAATATTTATAGTCATACTAGTATACTTATATATAATTATATTTGCTATACTTATATATTGGTATATTCATTTATAAACATAAAATTTAGTACTATTTATTCATTTACTAAACTGAACTAAACTTGCATATTGTTTATTTATTATGAATTTGTTCTCTTATTAGTATTTATTTCTGTCATGAATATAGTCCCTTATAATGTTATCTATTATTAAAATGTTTATTATTGTTTTTAGGTGCTAAATTTTTCGTTAATTTGGAACCAAGCTACAATTAGATGAGAAAGGATAGCTGACACATGACTTCTTTAAGGGATCCTTCTTTTTTTCGGCTCTTAAGGATCATGGTTGGGAGGGCGATTGCACAAGCTATGTGCATAAGTTAAGAAGAAGTCCGAAGTCGTTTGTAGATCCCATTTCGGTCCCTTTCATTTACTCTTAGTATCCATTGCATCCTTTCTATCCTTTTGCTCCTCTTCCTAGGTATCCTTTCCCTCGTTGTAACAAAAATGGTACGCGAACTTATATAAGATGTTATTCTTAGGAGCGAAGCAACATAACTTTCCGACCAGAAAGTAGCCGAAAGCAAGCGCGTAATCCTTCGGTCCATTATACGAACATCAGCTTCATTGTCCGAAGATTCTCTACGTTACTCGTTACAAACTCACACTAGTTACGCAGAATTGACTTTTAGCCAGACGAAAAAAACTGCAGGGTGAGAAGAAAAGTCTTTTGAAACTATGCATGGGTCATGGAAGTATCCAAAGACACAGTGCTTCAAATCTGGCGGTAAAATTTCGTCCATCAGAAGACACATAGTTGAAGGGGCATTGCAAAGGCCAAACGGCATTACTTTAAACTGGTAAAGCGGACGACCGGGAACTGTAAAAGCAGTTAAATGCTTACATTCAGGGCTAAGTTGAATTTGCCAATAGGCATCTTTCAAGTCAAGCTTAGTTATTATATTAGCTTGAGGCAAGCGTGAAAAAATGCCTTCGATGCTCGGCAAAGGATATGCATCCTTTTTAGTCGCATAATTGACCTTACGTGCGTCAAGACAAAGTCTAACTTTGTTGGGCTTGATTACCAAGAGCATTGGAGAACTCCAAGGGCTAACAGATGGTTCGATAATATCTAGTTGAAGCATGCGTTCAATTTCTTTGTACAACAGCTTCTCTACAGCGGGACTGACAGGATAGAAACGCTGTTTAAGCGGTTTTGCATCTCCTACCTTAATATGGTGTTCTATCAAAGTAGTGCGAGCTAATCATTCAGCAGCGGTGGGAAACAACTGCTGAACAACAGCAAGCTGTTGCAGCTGCCGAGTGCTTGAGGGATATGAGTTATCCTCTGGGATATTGTCTACATCAGAAGACGAATCTAGCGAGCTTATGATGTTTGGGGCCAACTTATACAAACGCCAAAAATCATGGCACAGAATCAGCCTTTGCTTGATTGAGGGGATTACATAGAGTTTCATGGTCATAGTCATTTTTTTTACGTTGTTTCGACGTTCAGCACTCCAACGATTTCTTAAGTTTTCGCCACCAGCTTTTTTCGCGCGAGACTTTAAAGGCTTAAATTGCGTATACTTAGAAAAATCTTTCTTAGCTATAACTGAGCCAATGAAGCTAATGTTCGCTCCGGTGTCCAACAGACCAAGCTCCGTGTGTTCCAAGAATGACACTTCTGCAAGGCGGCGCAAGTCCGTAGAGTTGCTAAAAATTGTAGAAATTAGTAACTTGTGGTTTTGTTTAACTTCCTTATAATGGGATTTCAATCTTAAAATACGCGTACTAGGTGTAATCTCCAAATCAATAAAAATACAATTTCTAACATTATTATAAGTCGTTCGTCATAGAACGAAAGCAAATTGGCACATCTGAAAATGGCTCAATGCGTGACTTCTGCTGCAGCAAAATGGGCTCTATAGTAGACGACATGCTCTGATTATACAGATTCGGTAACATTTTTATGTTTTCGGCGCAGCCGGTTGTTGGTGGTTGCTCCCGAGCGACGGTTTTCCGACTGTCGTTGCAAACAAGTCTGGCATTGCGGCTTGTAAACGTTTAATTGTCCACAACCGTAGCAAAAAATGCGACGTTCAGCTAGACAATTCTCCCATAGGTGTCATTGCTCATCACAATTCTAACATGTGAGCTTTTCTGTTTCTCTTCTTCCTCAACGACAGCGTCGACTATGGCGTATACGTGACGGCGAGTAGTCACTGCTGGCTTCTGCTTTCTTACGTTGTCAGCGTGACAGCTGAGCTCACACGTAAGATTCTCGCTTATTTGTACTAGTCGACGAAAATGACCTAGCGAATGGAGAGGATGGTATAATAACTTCTGACGAGTTTCGGGTAGCAAGCTATTCTTTAAAATTTCGATAAGCCCTTCCTCTTCTATCTTCACAGCAGCTTTATTGATCATGGCCGCGACATTCTCATAGAAAGTTGAGAAATGCTCTCCTAACTTCTGCTTGCGAAATCTTATAAGTTCCATGGTCTTAAAAGTTGAGCGATAGTCTGTATAATATTGTCGCAATGAAGCACAAATATCCGACTAAACAAATCTATTTACTTGCTTATGGTATCTCCAATACCAATCTCTAGCATTGCCCTTGAACGAGACGTGCATATGAGGGACATTGTTCTGTAGATAAATTCTTTAACTCCTTACCCATCAGTGGAGCCATCAAACTGAATATTCCACTTCTGCATAATGTCAGCTGTTTTGTGAACAAATAACGCAGACGAAATCGAAGACGGTGTCTCTCTAGGAGGAGCGGAAATAGTATGACTCCCTACGGGATTAGGGCGAGCATTGATATTCAGTGACGCCATAATTTCGGTCACATTTTCGTCGATCATGTTTTGAACTACCGAATAATTCACCTACGCAGGGCGTCTAGTATTGCCTTGCCGAGATCCACTACCTGTATACTACGAGTGAATCTTACAGGAGGGGCTTCAACATGGTTCGTGCTGTTGCTGGCATCCAGAGCGGATTAAGCAGCGGCACTTTCATTCCTTGGCGGCTGATCTTGAAGCGTAGATTGAGCTGGAGCTTGCTCTAGGGAATTATCCAGGTTACGAGTTACAACTCGAAATGAAGCTGCGACAGCTGAAGCTGCAGGCGTTGCGGCTTGCTGTGCTCTAGGGGGCGTGAAGTTACCTACAACTAATTTGGCATCTGTTGGGTTGATGGGTGCGATACATATGTAACAGACAGAGTGCTCTGCTAACCAATCTTCTAAACAGCGTTTATGAAATACGTGCGTGCATACTAATGAGTAACACGGATGCGTACTATCATTATTTCGGTCGCAAATAGGGCAAATACTATTTAAATCGACTTCTGAGGATGAAATTTTTCTTTGGGGGCTGTGTCCTACAGGCATATCAAATAAATTATTCCGTATTAAGACATATTTGGGTAACAACAGAGAAGTAGAAAAAAAAATGTAATCGACAGTATATGCTTATTAACAGCAACTATTGTTTCTGGGCTATTGAAACTAAATCTAGACAGCATCTAGTAAATTAAGCTCTCAGTCCAGACAAAAAAATTAATCGGCAAGTGTATGCGCATATAGAATGAACACAAGTTCCAGACAATAATTGTTACTGTATTTTCTGAAATACTAAAATACAAGCAATTCAATCAATTTATGTATTTTGATTCAGTTAACATTGTATGAAGTAAAAAGCCAATAAAAATGAACCTCAGCGACAATTCGTACTGGTATGCATCAAAGCTATGACTCAATATTCTGAAATTGTATGAAATACTATTTAAAAATTTCACTTCAACAACGAACCGAAAACAAAGCGAGCAAACGTGACCATTTCAGAGTATCATATACTTAGCAAGTTCTATCTAGGTTTCTCCGCTTGGTATTCAATTCCAGAATAACCAGCATCGTAGGCCTAATAAAATTTCAGTATATGTTTGTGTGACCCCTTGCGGAAGCTAGACACGCAAGTCTATGCAACGTCAGCAGGTGTAACTCAAAGCAACTTTATCTAAAAATTCAACACTGAAACAATTTTGGGATATGTGGCCATTAAATGAAGTTCACTAACTAATTAGACTGTTCAACAAAAAGACTCTGTATGTACTCATTTAAATACTATGTATTTATATAACCAGCCTAAATGAAAGCTGTCAGAGGCCCCACGGTTCTAGGCGCAAAAAAATGTATTTAGCATTTTTCGTGGGTTGTTTTATACCACTACCCGTATAGCGATGGCATTCGAGGCCTTCTGATTCCGAGCTCATTCAGTGAGATGTGGGGTGGGTTGTTGCCAGCCTATATCGGGATGCACATGAAATTTTAAATTAAAATCTCTATTGGGAGCTAAACTCCGCGAATCACGATAATACCAAATCAGACAAAAAGAACGACTACTAGACAAACAAAACCATCGATCAAAAGAAAGGAGAGGTATAAGGTGACATTCGACACTCGCGCACTATACTTTACCCAACCATGATCTTCGTGCACAATATTATCGAGGATCCCAAATTCCATGAACTCCTACTCACTTGTGTACCCCTGTCTCCGGAATAATTAAAAATATTAGCACATACATAAATTTCTAATTATAACCCCTTCTATCACTTTTATTTTTCAGCTTTCATTTAAAAAACTCCATTATTATTTCTAGCAGATACTGAACAATTTATTTTTCTTATTTTGATGTAATTCCACAATAATTCATTAAAAACAAGGGGCTCGGCCCGCTGCTCGTTTCGCTCGCCTACCCCCGGATCGCTTCTCTCGCAAGGAGGTGCGGCTACAGTCGAGTGTGCTCGACAATGTCAGCGCGCCGATTGTCTTGGTTGGAATGAAGACGGGTGACGTACGTATGTGTGGTGACTATCGACAACTAAACGCTTGGTCAGTACCCGACGCTTATCCCTTTGCGCGCATCAACCACATTCTGGAGAAGCTCAGGAACCCCAAGTTCATCTCAACGCTGGATCTCAAAAGCAGATATTGGCAAATACCGATGGCCAAAGGAAGCAGGGAATTCACGGCACTTACGGTCCCGGGTCAGGGACTTTACCACTGGAAAGTAATGTCGTTTGGACTACACTTAGCTCCGACCACGTCCCAACAGGCATTGGACGGGGTCATCGGTCCAGACATGAAACCTCACGCTTTCGCTTATGTCGACGACATGATAGTCATAGAAGCTTTGCTGGAGGAGCACGTCGCCAACCTAAAAGAAGTCCTCAGGCGACTTTGAGAGGCGAACCTACGGCTCAAAAAAGACAAGTGCAGCGTTATCCAGAGAAGCCTTGTTTATTTGGGACATGTCATCAGTGAAGCAGGTATCCACACAGACCCCGAGAAAATCAACGACATCAAGGAACTGGCACCCCCAACCAATGTCAAGGAGCTGTGACGGTGTCTGGGCATCGCCTCTTGGTACCGAAGATTCGTGCCAAATTTCACCAGCATTGTCAGGCCTATATCCAAGTTTCTACGAAAGTGCCAGAAGTGGACATGGGATACGAGCCAAAAACAAGCTTTCGAGGAACTAAAGACACGACTTACGGAGGCACCGGTGCTACCTTGCCCTGATTTAAACGAGAGATTCTCACTGCAAACAGATGCCAGCGACTACGGCCTAGGCGCCGTATTAACTCAACGCATCTAGGGAATCGAAAGAGTCATGCCAGTCGACGACTTTCACCTGCCGAGGAGAATTACTCGACTAAAGAGAAGGAGTGTCTTGCTATCGTATGGGCCGTCAGCAAACTACGTTGCTACGTTGTCACGGATCACCTCGCATTAAAATGGCTCAACTCCATCGATAATTATACTGGCCGTATCGCTATTTTGGCACTGGAGCTTCAGCAGTATCGATTTGATGTGCGATATCGCATAGTTGCTGACGCTCTGTCACGCCAGCCGTTGGAAACGCTACAGCAAACATTCCAAGAACAATTGAAATGCCCATGGATGGTGCAAACTGCTCCGACAGGCTCGGGAGGAGCCGGAAAAGTACCCGGAATGCGTGAGGAAGAACGAGCAACTATATCGACGATCCGGCCAGCGACCCGACGTCGAAACCTGCATACTCTGGAAGCTGTGTGTCCCAAGGGAACACCGGGCACGGGTCGTCACGGAGTGTCACGATCAACCGACGGCTGGACATCAAGGGATCCGGAAGCCCATCAACCGGGTGACACAGAGGTATTACTGGCAGGGCCTTTTCCGAGACGTAGCGAGGTACGTGCGGGGTTGCGAGACCTGCCAGAAGCATAAAGCAAGTCAGATTAAACTTCCGGGAGAAATGCACACAAGAATAGTGCAGGAGCCGTTCGAAACGCTTTGCGCCGACTTCGTAGGCCCACTCTCACGCTTCAAATTGGGAAACACCATCCTATTAGTCTTTTCCGACCATTTTAGCAAGTGGGTTGAATTGCAAGGCAACCACGGCGCAACTGGACTTATCGCTAAAAAAAACAATAATTTTCGTACTATATCTTAAAGTTCGTTCCTATGGCAGCTGTTTGATACCCGATCTCAACCAACCTAGGTCAGGATGTAGTGCGTATTCTGTTAGTTTGGCTGAGATATCTCAAACAACATAAAAGTTTACTAAATCATATAGCTGCCATAGGAAAGATCAGTCGAAAATCAAGCTTTAGTATCAAAACTTTTTTGTTGATTAAGATATCTCAACCAAACGAACAAAATATACATCTGGATTAGTATTATACATTCTGACTAAATTTGGTTGAAATCTGATCACTATATCATATAGCTGCCATATAAACGATCAGTCGAAAATCAAAACGAAAAGCTTTTTTGTTGTTTGAGATATCTCAACCAAACTGACAGAATATGCATATGAGATACATCCCATACATCGCGTCCATAGGAAATAAAAGTCGAAAATCAAGTTTTAGTATCAAAAATGTTGTTGTTGTTTAATATATACCCTGACCAAACTTGGTTAAAATCGGATCACTATATCAAATAGCTGTCATAGGAAAGATGAGTCGAAAATTAAGTTGAAGTATGAAAAACTTTTTTGTTGTTTAAGATATCTCAACCAAACTGACAGAATATGCTTATGAGATCGTCCCATACGGACCACTATATCAAATAGCGCCATCCGGCTCCCGCCAGTAGAGGCACTACTATGCTATGAAGACTGTCGTATTGTAGCTAGTATCCAAATCGAGAATAAGTCCTTGGTGGCTACGATCGACATCGGGGCGACCCGGAGCTTCATAAGCGTGGCCGTGGCTCGGGATCTGAGCATGGCACAAAACTGTACTGTACTTACGAGGATTTATCTGCCCGATGGCACGGGGCGTGAGGTGACGCAAGCGTTGGTGATGCTCATCTAATGGGGACAACAGCACGCAACCATGAACCTGTTGGTTTTTCCAACCATCTTGGATGACATCATCCTCACCATGGATTTCCGATGCGAGATGGAAGGTCGGTGTGAATGTGGCCAGGCCCAGCTACAGTTGGGGGCCATTTCAGACGGGAAGCCTTCCATTGTCGGCACACTAGGTCGACACGCCAGGTCGCTCAACAAACCACGGAGGTACCCATGTCTGCCCTGAAAAGATCCGGGCTACCCGCAACCTGTGCAACAGCAATACGGAACCATCCGTTTCGTAGACCACGAGACCCGACCCAGACGACCGAGCAGCCGACAACAACCTGAGTGTCTAAGCGAAGGAATCGTCACCCAGCGCCCAGATCCCAGTCCCCAGAATACGTTGTGCCCATTCTGACGGTGACAAAATCTCCGGGTATCTCTGAGGAAACCTGGGTGAGCCAGTTTTTGCAGGGAGAGCTGGGAAAATTTGATGGCCTCAAGGGCGTGTCGCCCATTGCCGAGCACACCATCGTCTTGACGGACAATCCGCCAAAAAAGCAACGCTACAATCCCAAAAATCCCTCCATGCAGAAGATCATCAATGACCAGGTGGATTAACTTTTGAAGGATGACCAGATTGAGCCTTACCGAAGCCCACATAGCGCGCCGATTGTCTTGGTTGGAATGAAGACGGGTGACGTACGTATGTGTGGTGACTATCGACAACTAAACGCTTGGTCAGTACCCGACGCTTATCCCTTGCGCGCATCAACCACATTCTGGAGAAGCTCAGGAACCCCAAGTTCATCTCAACGCTGGATCTCAAAAGCAGATATTGGCAAATACCGATGGCCAAAGGAAGCAGGGAATTCACGGCACTTACGGTCCCGGGTCAGGGACTTTACCACTGGAAAGTAATGTCGTTTGGACTACACTTAGCTCCGACCACGTCCCAACGGGCATTGGACGGGGTCATCGGTCCAGACATGAAACCTCACGCTTTCGCTTATGTCGACGACATGATAGTCATAGAAGCTTTGCTGGAGGAGCACGTCGCCAACCTAAAAGAAGTCCTCAGGCGACTTTGAGAGGCGAACCTACGGCTCAAAAAAGACAAGTGCAGCGTTATCCAGAGAAGCCTTGTTTATTTGGGACATGTCATCAGTGAAGCAGGTATCCACACAGACCCCGAGAAAATCAACGACATCAAGGAACTGGCACCCCCAACCAATGTCAAGGAGCTGTGACGGTGTCTGGGCATCGCCTCTTGGTACCGAAGATTCGTGCCAAATTTCACCAGCATTGTCAGGCCTATATCCAAGTTTCTACGAAAGTGCCAGAAGTGGACATGGGATACGAGCCAAAAACAAGCTTTCGAGGAACTAAAGACACGACTTACGGAGGCACCGGTGCTACCTTGCCCTGATTTAAACGAGAGATTCTCACTGCAAACAGATGCCAGCGACTACGGCCTAGGCGCCGTATTAACTCAACGCATCTAGGGAATCGAAAGAGTCATGCCAGTCGACGACTTTAACCTGCCGAGGAGAATTACTCGACTAAAGAGAAGGAGTGTCTTGCTATCGTATGGGCCGTCAGCAAACTACGTTGCTACGTTGTCACGGATCACCTCGCATTAAAATGGCTCAACTCCATCGATAATTATACTGGCCGTATCGCTATTTTGGCACTGGAGCTTCAGCAGTATCGATTTGATGTGCGATATCGCCGATGGAATCAGAACATAGTTGCTGACGCTCTGTCACGCCAGCCGTTGGAAACGCTACAGCAAACATCCCAAGAACCATTGAAGTGCCCATGGATGGTGCAAACTGCTCCGACAGGCTCGGGAGGAGCCGGAAAAGTACCCGGAATGCGTCCCACGACGCGTTCGCGGGTTGCTAAGCACGTCGCTGAAAAAGAGTCGGCAAAGCTAGGTGGATCTGCATTGGAGTCAGAGTCCCTACGTAATGCAGTCGCAGGCGCGCGACAGTATACAGGAGCAGTTCCGAAGCATCGGTTTTCCGAGTTACCGAATCCTGAGAAACCTGTTGCTCAACATGGTGATGCCGTAGGAAATGCGCAGACGGCAGAGATCCCGAGCGAGATAGCGTCTACAATAAATGTCGCTTTGTTCCAGGCGCAGGAGACTTACAGGACAGCAATGTCGTCACAGCTGTCCGAATTCCAGGCTGAGATCCGCAAGGAAATGCTGGCCTTCATGTTGGAGATCCAGGACACGGTTAGGAGCGCGCGTCAAGCAGATCCCGCTCCATCAAAGCAGATCCGGGAACCACAAGTTTCGTTTGCGACTCCCGCACATGAAGCAGCTTCGAATTACGCTAATAGTTGGACTGATAGTAGGGCACTGGAAGCGCAGCAGATGAAGTAAGCGGGATATCGGGATCGGCAGCAAAGCCGGACTGGTTGTCCAGGACCCAGCTCAAGCGGACGTGCACATTTCCGGTCTGATCCTATGCAGGTTCGGCGTTGGGGGCTCACATTCGATGGAAGCTCTAAAAGTATGCCCGTGAAGGAGTTTATATTTCGCGTGGAGCATATGCAAAGGTCTTACCAGTTGCCCTGGGCTGAGGTGATCCGGGATTTCCATCTGCTTGTGGACGGGCGAGCCAAAGAGTGGTTCTGGATGCACTCGAGGACCGGACAGGTGATGAATTGGCCAAATTTTAGGTACTGTTTGCAAAAACAGTTCAAGAACCGAAAGCTTCGAGCAGGACCAAGAACTTCGGGAACGGCGACAGCGACCTGGCAAAAGCGTATACGAATTTTTCCAGGAAGTGCTATCTCTTCGGTCAAGACTAGACACACATTTCTCCGATCGAGACTTGATCCAGGTGATCAAGGTCAACATTAAGGATAGCATAACCGAGTGATCTACCCTATGTATATCACCAGCCTAGATATGTGGAGCGATGAGTGCCACAATGCCGATAAGTGTGTAGCCAATCGATGGAGTCGACCACCGGGCAGTCAGCCGCCGCTGAGGCCTTTTAAGAAGCGACATCTGCTCCATGAGGCGTACGTTTCCGAGCCGGAGGCAATTCCCGAGGAGGAATCACCTGAAGCGGTGGAGGCGTTGTATAGACCGCGTCCTGGTGGAGGCGAGAAGGCTCCTCCCTTAGTGTGCTGGAATTGTAAGCAGGGCGGGCACACATTTTGGGAATGCGAGTACCGCTGCGAATCATTTTCTGTTACCGCTGTGGCCTGCTGGAGGTAGTTTTGTCGCAATGTCCGAACAGGACAAAGGTGGAGGAGTCATTCTCTGCAGGCCCGGTAATCAAATAGATGCGTCCCCCAATTGCATGTTAGCTGTATATAATAAGTTTATGGAAAATATAAGGATATTAAAGTCTAAGATATTAGAAAAAAAGGAAGCGCACCTGAACGATCTTAAATGGTCAGTTCGACAGCCCGTGGAAATGAGACGAGCCGCATATGAAGAAGCCAGAGCACGAATCTTTGATGAAAATTCGAAGGAGGAGGCGGCGCAGACCGAAACAACGCCACGAGTGCGGCGCGCAAGAACGCTATACAGAACACGCAGTCGAGAACGCTGGCGCGTGTGCGACTCGATTCAGTTGGCGGTCAATGGCGACCGGCGGGTTTTTGCTGAGGTTCAGCTCAAAGAACGGCACTTGGTGGGTCTATTGGACACAATAGCATCCGTGAATCTGATAGGAGCAGGAGGCCCTGAGTTGATTCAGCAGCTGGGGCTGAAGATGACGCCATCGACGACCACGGTACAACCAGCTGGCGGTACGAAGCACAGGATTCTCGGCAAGATCATCGCGTCCGTAAATTACGCAAACAAGGAACGTTTGATCACGCTTTACGTATATCCCTCTCTTCAGCAATCCCTTTTTTTGGGAATCGACTTCTGGCAGAAGTTCGGTCTTGCACCTAGCATAGTAGGAGTCGAGGCGTTGGATCAAGTGGAATCGGAGCTCTTGACGAAGAGAGAGCCAATCGAACTGCACATCTTGGACGCAGCACGGCAGGAGAGGTTAGATTCGGTGAAGAGTTAGTTCAGGTCGTACGAACGGAAAGGTTTGGGAAAGACTCACCTGGAGCAGCACATAATACAGCTGGTAGATGGAGCAGTGCCAGTGAAGGAGCGGTTTTATCCGGTGTCTCCGGCAATTCAGCAGTTGCTTTTTGCGGAGATAAATGAAATGCTGCGGCTAGGAGTGATTGAGCTCAGCGAGAACCCAGTGGAGCAATCCCAGCAAGCCCAGAAAGAATCGGCTGTGTTTGGATGCCCGGAAACTGAATGCCGTTACGGTGAAGGACGCGTACCCGCTACAGAACATCGAGTCTATTCTGAGCCGAGTGGATGACACTGTTTTCATTAGTAGCGTCGATCTGAAGCAGGCTTTTTGGCAAATAGAGCTCGATCGGAAAAGCCGGGAGTACACAGCATTCACAATTCCAGGTCGACCTCTATACCAGTTCCGGATGATGCCGTTCGGACTGTGCAACGCTGCGCAACGGTTGTGCCGATTGATGGACCGGGTCATACCCCAAGCACTCAGGACTTTGGACAAGGACAAGCACTAAGGACTTTGTTTACTTGGACGATCTGTTCATCATATCCAAGACATTTGAGAAGCATATGGAGCTGGTGTCCAAGGTGGCGAAATGTATAAGTTCCGCGAACCTGACTATTGGCCTGCAGAAGTCCAATTTCTGTTTCAAGTACCTTCGGAACCTGGGGTATGTTATCGGTGAGGGATCGTTGCGGACGGATCCAGAAAAGGTGGAAGCGATTATCTGGATTCCAGTGCCAAAGAGCGTGCGGCAGCTGAGGAGTTTCTTGGATACCGCTGTCTGTTACCGTAGATTAATCCGGGATTTTTCAGGATTATCTGCGCCCCTGACAGATTGCTTGAAGGAGAAAACCAAGATCCGGATGACCGAGGAGGCAGTCACTGCGTTCCATGCGCTCAAGAAAGCGCTTACTTGTGCTCCAGTTCTGGTGCAGCCGGATTTTAAGCGTCCCTTTTTTATCCAGTGCGACGCTAGCCATGTTGGTATTGGGGCGGTCCTCTTCCAGAGAGATGATGAAGGCTCCAACAGGAAAATAGCTTTCTTTTCAGCTAAGCATCAAGGAGCACAACTGAATTACAGCGTGACGGAAAAGGAATGCTTGGCAGCGGTTAAGGCTGTCGAGAGATTTAGGCCATACGTGGAATTAATGCCGTTCACCATCATCACGGATCAAGCCAGCCTACAGTGGTTGATGGCGCTGAAGGATCTGAGTGGACGTCTGGCAAGGTTGTCGTTATCTCTTCAAGCGTTTCAGTTTAGTATTGAGCATCGGAAAGGAAAGGACATCGTGGTGGCCTTTATGCTGTCTAGACCATTCGAACTGGATGAGCTGGATCTATTTGACTTGAGACCACGGCCTATGAGAGCGACGAGTATCTGGAGCGGCTGAATGTAGTGCAGGAGCACAAGGATCAGTTCCCAGATCTTCGAGTCGAGGAAGGACTCCTGTTCAAGTGCATTCAGTTCACTCGCGGGGACAGGGAAGAATTCCAGTGGAAGTTGTGGATCCCGGAAGCCATCGCCAGTACTCTCTTACAGCAGGCACACGAGGGAGAGAACAGGATGCATGGAGGTGTTACTACTGGTCCAGGATGACGGTGCAGGTGCGCAAGTATGTGTTGGGCTGTACCACGTGCAAGGAGACCAAACACACTACCCAAATAACCAGGCCTCTAATGGGTAAGGAAGTGCACACCGAGCGGCCTATGCAGAAGCTGAATCTGGATTTCCTGGGCAAGTATCCGAGGTCAAGGAGAGGGAACGCTTACATCCTCATAGCACTGGACCACTTCACCAAGTTCGTTTGGCTCAGGCCAATTGCGAACGCGACGGCACTGACAACTGTCAAAATTTTTAAGGATGAGATCTTCTCGCAATTCGGAGTACCGGAGGTGATACATACCGATAACGGGAAACAGTTCACGTCGCAAGAGTTCGGAGCGCTGATGCATCACCACGGGATCATGCATTCGAGAACCGCAAATTACTCCGCGCAGGCGAATGCATCGGAACGGGTGAATCTGTCGGTGTTGGCAGCGATTCGCACCCACGTGAATGAGGACCAGACGACGTGGGATGAGAAATTACCAGAGATACAGGCGGCTCTATGCAGTGCAGTTCACGTTGGCATTGGAGTTTCGCCATACTTTGCTTTATTCGCACAAAATATGTTCATGCACGGCACCGACTATGCACTGGCGATGAAGCTAGGTGCGCTAGAAGATGCATCGATAGCACCGTTGGCCCGCTCAGAGAAGTAACAGATTTACAGAGCCAGAATCCAGGAGACTTTGCACCAGGACTATGAGAAAGCGGAAAGGGAGGACAATCTGAAGGCACGAAGGATACAATATTTACCTGGCCAGGAACTATACAAACAGAACTTCGTTCTTAGTGATTTCCGCCGAAATGTCAATGCGAAATTCTGCAGAAAATATGTCAAGTGTCGGATTGTGAAGTCTGTGGAAAACAGCTTCTATAAGCTGGAAACCCTGCAGGGCGGCCCGCTCGGAATCTTCCACGCCAAGGACCTTAAGCAATGAGGCTCGTCTGATATTGCCCGGCTAACTCAGTCGGCAGAGCATGAGAATACTAAACTCAGGCTGCGGGTGGTGGCCTAAGTTGGCGCCTTGGTTTCAAATCTCCTACTTTCTCTCTTTCCCCAGGTGGTGGTGTGGTGTTATGGTCGGCGCTGAACTATCGAAGATATCGAGTCGATAGGCACCAGCTGTTGCCAGCGTTGCCAGCGACACCTATGGATAGCAGGCAAAACTGGTTGAACCTGCTTAACCAATCAGCGTCGACCAAAACATTTCAAACTTAGGACAATAGGGATTAGGGAATAAGAAAGTTAGGATTTTTTACAGGAAGATATTAGGTTACAGGGTTAGTCTGGTTAGCGTGGTAGCTGCGAGTGCAAGGAAAATTTTGCTTGATCGGAAAAAACAAGTTTTAAAGTCCATGGTGTTTATCAAAATTAAAACAATTAATCCGCACACCGACACGCTCGAAAGCAAACATTTTGTGACGCACATACATAAGTTAACACCCTGCATGTCAAAGGCACAACAACAATGAGATTGAGTGCAGCCAAACTACAACAACAATATGGCTCACGACACTCAACACCAGCAATATGGCCGACGACAATAACAACAGCCACATAAGTGGCCATACCATAATAATCAACAACATAGCAATAAAACTCAACAACAATAACATGAGCGGCCATACCCTAAACGGCCATACCTAAACGACCGTAGAAAAAAAATTCTAAGTTGAAGTTCACGCGCCGAAAAATAAAGTACCTACAAAGTAGCTACTGTTCGCGAAAAAGTGCCTGCAAAAATCAGCTACGAACGCGAACGCGGTAAAGTGCCGAATAATCGAACTTACCGACAAAAATACCTGCAAGACAGCTATACAGTGCGGAAGTGAACGGTTAAATCGATCAAGTAAACTCACCTGTTTTTTTCATGGTTCTAAGAACAAAACTTAATTGCTGATACCTTATAGTGTCCGTCAGTAGGGTAACGCGAAGATTTGTGTAAGCTGCAGGATCCTGAGTAACGATACTCCATCGAGGGAATCAGACGAAAAGGAAGCATCCGAGCTACTGTCGCGGGAATCACCTGTAAGCATATCTATTAAATGAAAATTTACCAAATTATAAGAAACAAAGAAAAAAATTATCCCTAGAAACTAAGAATTGAGGCACGCAATTGCCAGAAAACAAAATTTAAAAGAACTCAAGAAAACTAAAAAAATTGAATCAGTCTTAACCTTTCTTAATAAAAAATAAAAAGAGAATAAAATAAAATAAATAAAACATAAGGAACTATAATAAAAAATAAATGAAAATTAATATTTCGAATATAAAGTAAATACAAAGTTCAAAACAAAAGTAGGCTAACAAAAGAAACAAATCGAATCAATATTCTATTAACAACTCAAATCTTTTCTGCTCTGTTGACAAATCACAATCAAAATTTCCTCTCCCAAATCACAGTCCCCAAATTTTTCGCCAGCTATCTCAGAGCTAGGCGAAGCATTTGCAAAACTAAACATGCCGGACGAATATATAAAAAACTACATCTGGGAATGCTCTTGTCCAATCCTCTATTGAAAATACAGTAGAAAGGTATCTCAGAAAGATACTTCGGGAAAGAGGGGACGAGTTATTAGAGTCAAACGCTGATTCTAGAATCTTTACAGATCCAGAACATGTAGGAAGGATTAACGAGCTAGACAGACTTCCGGACGTAGTGAGAATCCTAAAGGAGTTTTCCGGCAACAGAGCCGAATTCACTTCATGGCGTAAGAGCGTAGACAGGGTGTTTGAAGTTTACTCTGCACAAAGAGGAACCCCAAAGCACTATGGGATCTTGTTGGTGGTGCGTAGCAAGATAATAGGGGAAGCTGATGCTGTATTAGAAGCATACAATACCCTTCTCAATTGGCAAGCGATAGCGCAGTGTCTTACGGATCACTTTGCAGAACGCAGAGATCTTAAGACATTGGAATACCAATTGTACACTCTTAGTCAACGCGGCAAATCGATTGACGAGTTTTATCAGACAGTTTATTATCATCTGTCCCTGATACTGAATCAAATAAACAACCATGATTCCTCTTCAGAAACATTGAAGGCCCTTACGAAGATTTACAGGGACAAAGCCCTGGATACTTTCATAAGAGGCCTCAATGGAGATTTGTCAAGATTGTTAGCTATCAAAGAGCCAATCGATCTAAAACACGCTCTCCACTTGTGTCGACTGATCGAAAATCAATCCATTAGAAATGCCGTGAATTCCAACAAAATGCCTTTTTTACCACCCAGAAATAATCAAAAACCCCAGAGATTCCATAACCAACATTTATCTCGACCTAACGTTCCTCAAGTCGTAATTATAAACAAATTTAATCCAAATTTGTATCTCCTGCCAAAACCCAATTTTACTTCGCAACCTACTAGCTTCGCTCCAAGACAGACATACCAACAACCACAGCAGTTCTTTAACGCGCCACCAAGGCCATTAGCTCCTAAACCACAACCGACTCCACAACCGATGGAGATCGACTCGTCTATCAGGACTAGAAATATCAATTACATGCAGACTGTCCGACAAAGTCCCAGTAAACATGGACAAACAGGAAATAGAAGCCTTCAAAAATATCAAACAGACACTTAGTTCCACGGACGTTATCTTAAAGTACCCCAACTTTAAGAAAGAATTCCAACTGACAACAGACGCATAAAATTTCGCTATTGGAGCTGTCCTAGAACAAGAAGGAAAACCCATCACCTTCATATCTCGCACTTTGTCAAAGACAGAAGAAAATTACGCGACAAACGAGAAAGAAATGCTCGCGATTGTTTGGGCTTTACAAAATCTGCGAACATACCTTTACGGGACAGCCAAGGTCGTAATTTATACGGATCACCAACCACTTACATTTGCCTTAAGTAATAAAAACCATAACGGCAAATTAAAACGCTGGAAAAGTTACCTGGAGGAGTTTAATTATGAACTAAAATATAAACCAGGAACCTCCAACGTGGTGGCAGACGCCTTGTCCAGAAACCCAATTGTCGAGCTAAATAGTACCGAGACCACAGTAATGAGCGACGAAAGTTCGTCACATAATTTGATACCTTCGATGGAGGTACCCATTAACGTCTTCAAAAACCAACTTTTTATACTAACAGGAGAAAAATCCGACTACCGATTCGAAATACCATTCCCGACATACCATAGGCACATAGTTACTCGACCAAGCTATACAGAAAACGACTTAATTCAAATTTTCAAAGAAAGACTCGATCCAAGACTAGTTAATGGTCTGTGCACCCCGGAACACATCATTGGACGAATTCAAGAATTCTACCCAGGTAATTTTTCATCGTACAAAATTAGATATACCCAAAGACAAGTAGAGGACATTACTGACATAAACAAACAAAGCGAAATAATAACTCAAGAACACAGAAGAGCACATAGGAACGCCTCAGAGAATAAAGCCCAAATTTTAGAAAAATATTTTTTTCCACAACTACACAAAAAAGTGAAAGAAATTGCAAAAGCATGCTTAACATGCAAAGAATCCAAGTACGACAGACACCCCCCAAACTCCGAAATTCAACCAACACCGATTCCCCAATCTCCGGGCGAAATCGTACATATCGACATTTACAGTACCGAAAAACACACCATACTAACAAGCATTGACAAGTTTTCAAAGTATGTCCAAGTAAAAATCTTAAAATCTAGAGCCGCAGCAGATATAAAAATCCCACTGAGAGAAATCCTAATTGCATTTGGTATCCCAAAAATAGTAGTCATCGATAACGAAAGAGCTTTGAACTCAGCTTCAATTAAATTTATCTTACAAGACCAACTAGGCATACAAGTTTACACGACACCAGCTTATAGCTCAACTAGCAATAAACAGATCGAAAGATTCCACTCTACCCTATCGGAAATAATGACATGTCTTAGAAAAGTCAACGGGGAAATGGAGTTTACCGATATCCTTTTTAAAGCAGTTCAAGAAGATATAATGTTTGGAACAACAGTCCATAAAAGCCCAGAAAAATCAGAAGAAAATAGTCGAAAAAATTACGGGAAAACAAAAAACCGGCCTAGAATACCACAATAAGGAAAAGAACGAAATAAAGAATTATGAGCAAGGGGAAATAGTTTACGTTAAAGTCGACAAAAGACTGGGTTCGAAAATTACACCTCGCTATAAAAAAGAAATAGTAGCAGAAAATAGGAACTCAACTATCAAAACACAATCTGGGAAAATAGTACACAAGAATAACATTAGAGCTTAATTTACAGGCTTTTCTTACCAACATGCTTGGGGATAACGACAGTTCTCGACTATTCGAACTCACAAGTTATCTCAATCAACACCGGACTAGCAGCCAAACAAAACGGCACCTTCAAAATAATCCACCTATTTGACCTGGAAAATTATGCTATTATCTATTCATCATTGGAAAATTCATTACAATCCATCAACCTATCCCATCCTCTATACCCATACCTTTCCTTCGAGATGTCACAAATCAAAACTGACTTGAAAAGACTCAAGCCGGCAACTAAAAACAAAAGGGCAATTGAAGCTATAGGTACAGCGTGGAAATGGTTAGCAGGAACTCCAGACCATGACCACGAAGTAATAACAAATAAAATAAACGAACAATTAGAAAATAATAATAGACAAGTAGTTATAAATCGACTAATTAACGAAAAAGTCAACCAACTAACAAATGTAACCAACGCAATCTTAAAAGTAGCATTAAGCTCCGAAGAAATTATTAATCAAAAAGTAAATATTCTAAAATATAAAATACAATTGGTAAAAGTAGAGATAACCAATGTACTGCATGCAATCACATGGGCAAAATCAAACACCATAAATTCATTCATATTATCAGCAATAGAAACTGACATTGTGGAAAAAATTTTCAAAAAAGAGAACAATTTATTTTTTAACATAGAAGAACTTTTAGAATTTTCCGAAGTAAAACTAGCCACAAATGGTAAAGATTTAATTTACATAATTCGTTTGCCAACAATTAGCCCCGATAACTGCATAACATTGAAAGTTAAAGCCGTAAAGAAGGCCCAAAATATAAATGACATAAAATACGAGAATCTGTTAGAATGTAAGAATGAGCTATATGCCATAAAAGAAAATTGCGAAAACCATAATGACAGGACAATATGTAATAGAAATAAACTATTAGACTTAAGTAATGACACTTGCCTACACGCACTGCTTAACCTAAGGAAACCAGAATGCACCGTAATAAATAACCAGCACGTTCCGGAATTTGAAGAGATACTACCAGGTACACTTATGCTGAATGGATTCAACGGTTTCGTCACACTAGACGAAGAAACGCTGCAGCTACAGGAAAAATTTATAATACAATACCGAAATGCCACAGTCAAAATTTGAGATAGGATCTACAAGACAGAAGAGATCCGACCCGCGGAGCCAGAGCCACCCCCTGTTCCAGTTAGCAGTGGAAACGACTAAATTGGACGAAGTTCTTTCGCTACAGATGATCAACGAATTAAATCTAAACAATACCAAGACACTGGAGAAGCAACAAGACTCCAGTAGGGATCTACGTAGCGACCGAGGACGATCGCACTTAAAGGGGGAAGAGTTAACACCCTGCATGACAAAGGCACAACAACAATGAGATTAAGTGCAGCCAAACTACAACAATAACAGCGGCCATATCCTAAACGACAAAATATGCAGTTTCCAAATCACGCAGACACAAGTTGCGCAAGAAGCCACGAGCGCTGGCCAAACGTTATCAGCGGTTCACCGTGGGACCGTGCAACGTTCTACAGGTACGAACGGCAGAGGGCACAGAGACGAAGCCACGTGCGCTGAGTGCGCAGACTACAGGCCAGCGACCGTGGAACCAACGGGTGCAAGACGACACCCAACCAAGTCCAAGTGCCAACGAACGCAGCTCCAACAACAGCAGCGGTAACAGCGGCCAATGGCAGACAAGAAAAACAGCAGCGGTATTGACAGCAACGGCAGCATAAGCAGCGACGCCAGCAGAGCGTAGGTTAAATGGTTAGTTATAAGACAAAATTGTTTTAGTTCTAATCCAACCTTTAATAAAGATAAATGTATTTTTTTTAAATAAAAAACAATACGATACAATTATTACATTAAGCTGTTTCATGGTGTCATTACCCAAAATACCATGAAATGTCTTGAGAGTGGGTAATATGAAGAATCTGATTGGGGTGTCGTGAAGACTGAATAAAATTAAGAAGACGTGGTGGGTAATTGCTATTTTTCCGCCAATAGAGTTAGCATAAAAATTTTCCTTGTTTACTTTGGGAGTCTCTACAAGTGAAGGCTGTATGTAGTTCTGGTTAGATCCAGTGTCGATAAGAAAATTTAGTACTTTGCCGTCCCTCGTTCTACATTGGAAGTAGGGTAACGAGGAACGATTCAGGCTAAAAAATTGAGTTCAGACATGTCTGCTGTCTCAATTGGGGTGTCATCGTTCGGTATGGTGTCGGTTTCGTATGGGAGTTCAAGAATGTCTTGCTCTTCCATTTCAGCGAGATAATTCTGTTCGTCCATATATTGTGCATAAGCGTCGGTGTAGGCTTTAGTGTATGCCTCGGCATAAGCGCTAGCTTCGCTATAGGCTTGGTTGTCCGTGACCTGTCCTAATGTTTCTCCGGTATTGATGTGAAATTGTCGTTGGAATTTGTTGGGAATCTGGTCTGCCCTTGATGATAACGGTCTTTTCCCTACAAACTGATTGTTGTCCGGTCTGTTCATGTAATTGATATTTCTAGTCCTGATAGACGAGTCGATCTCCATCGGTTGTGGAGTCGGTTGTGGTTTAGGAGCTGATGGCCTTGGTGGCGCGTTAAAGAACTGCTGTGGTTGTTGGTATGTCTGTCTTGGAGCGAAGCTAGTAGGTTGCGAAGTAAAATTGGGTTTTGGCAGGAGATACAAGTTTGGATTAAATTTGTTTTTATTTACGACTTGAGGAACGTTAGGTCGAGATAAATGTTGGTTATGGAATCTCTGGGGTTTTTGATTATTTCTGGGTAGTAAAAAAGGCATTTTGTTGGAATTCACGGCATTTCTAATGGATTGATTTTCGATCAGTCGACACAAGTGGAGAGCGTGTTTTAGATCGATTGGCTCAATCTTGGCAAATCTCCATTGAGGCCTCTTATGAAAGTATCCAGGGCTTTGTCCCTGTAAATCTTCGTAAGGGCCTTCAATGTTTCCGAAGAGGAATCATGGTTGTTTATTTGATTCAGTATCAGGGACAGATGATAATAAACTGTCTGATAAAACTCGTCAATCGATTTGCCGCGTTGACTAAGAGTGTACAATTGGTATTCCAATGTCTTAAGATCTCTGCGTTCTGCAAAGTGATCCGTAAGACACTGCGCTATCGCTTGCCAATTGAGAAGGGTATTGTATGCTTCTAATACAGCATCAGCTTCCCCTATTATCTTGCTACGCACCACCAACAAGATCCCGTAGTGCTTTGGGGTTCCTCTTTGGGCAGAGCAGACTTCAAACACCCTGTCTACGCTCTTACGCCATAAAGTGAATTCGGCTCTGTTGCCGGAAAACTCCTTTAGGATTCTCACTACGTCCGGAATTCTGTCTAGCTCGTTAATCCTTCCTAAATGTTCTGGATCTATAGTCTGGTCTGTCAAGATTCTAGAATCAGCGTTTGACTCTAGTAACTCGTCCCCTCTTTCCCGAAGTATCTTTCTGAGATACCTTTCTACTGTATTTTCAATAGAGGATTGGACAAGAGCATTCCCAGATGTAGTTGGAGTATCGGATTTTTTTATATATTCGTCCGGCATGTTTAGTTTTGCAAATGCTTCGCCTAGCTCTGAGATAGCTTGCGAAAAATTTGGGGACTGTGATTTGGGAGAGGAAATTTTGATTGTGATTTGTCAACAGAGCAGAAAAGATTTGAGTTGTTAATAGAATATTGATTCGATTTGTTTCTTTTGTTAGCCTACTTTTGTTTTGAACTTTATATTTACTTTATTTTCGAAATAATAATTTTCATTTATTTTTTATTATAGTTCCTTATGTTTTATTTATTTTATTTTATTCTCTTTTTATTTTTTATTAAAAAAGGTAAAGACTGATTCAATTTTTTTAGTTTTCTTGAGTTCTTTTAAATTTTGTTTTCTGGCAATTGCGTGCCTCAATTCTTAGTTTCTAGGGATAATTTTTTTCTTTGTTTCTTATAATTTGGTAAATTTTCATTTAATAGATATGCTTACAGGTGATTCCCGCGACAGTAGCTCGGATGCTTCCTTTTCGTCTGATTCCCTCGATGGAGTATCGTTACTCAGGATCCTGCAGCTTACACAAATCTTCGCGTTACCCTACTGACGGACACTATAAGGTATCAGCAATTAAGTTTTGTTCTTAGAACCATGAAAAAAACAGGTGAGTTTACTTGATCGATTTAACCGTTCACTTCCGCACTGTATAGCTGTCTTGCAGGTATTTTTGTCGGTAAGTTCGATTATTCGGCACTTTACCGCGTTCGCGTTCGTAGCTGATTTTTGCAGGCACTTTTTCGCGAACAGTAGCTACTTTGTAGGTACTTTATTTTTCGGCGCGTGAACTTCAATTTAGAATTTTTTTCCACGGTCCCTGCACGGGCGCCAATTAAGAAATCGTATTTTTTTTATTTAAAAAAAATACGATTATCTTTATTAAAGGTTGGATTAGAACTGAAACAATTATGTCTTATAATTAACCACTTAACCTACGCTCTGCTGGCGTAGCTGCTTATGCTGCCGTTGCTGTCAATACCGCTGCTGTTGTTCTTGTCTGCCATTGGCCGCTGTTACCGCTGCTGTTGTTGGAGCTGCGTTCGTTGGCACTTGGACTTGGTTGGGTGTCGTCTTGCACCCGTTGGTCCCACGGTCGCTGGCCTGTAGAGTGCGCACTCAGCGCACGTGGCTTCGTCTCTGTGCCCTCTGCCGTTCGTACCTGTAGAACGTTGCAGTGCGAGGGTGTCCGGTTGCTCCCGCCGGTCCCACGGTGAACCGCTGATAACGTTTGGTCAGCGCTCGTGGCTTCTTGCGCAACTTGTGTCTGCGTGATTTGGAAACTGCATATGTTGTCGTTTAAGATATGGCCGCTTATGTTGTTGTTGTTGTAGTTTGGCTGCACTCCATCTCATTGTTGTTGTGCCTTTGACATGCAGGGTGTTAACTTACTTACATTATTCTTTATAATATTAATTCCCAACACTTAGCACATCTACACAAACTTAGCAATTTAGTTTTGTTTACATTATTATTTACATATTAGGGTTGCCAGAAAGCACAATTTTGGTCATTGTCATACGATAGTTGTTAGTGTTGTTAGTTAAGTGTCCTAATGTGAAATATCGAATAGAATTTACTATGATATGTATAGAATATGTTAGGGATAATTCTAATTAACAAACATAAATAAATTTTATAACGATTTATTGAAAATGGTTTGGTAAATTATTTATTCTGGTGAGATGGGCATGTGGTGAGTCGGCACAAAAATATCGAGAGCCGACTGAGGATGGGAGGGCATCGTAGGGGTGGATACTAGCATCTGTCCACCGAATCCTTGCCAGCAGATTGTCCGTGTTAAGTGCTGTGAAACCAGTCCGAGTGTTTTTTCCGGATATAAAAATATAAATTATTGTTACCCGACTCGCCAGATATTGAGGTCTTACTCATCATTGGGTAATGCCGATAGCTAGCCGGCGAATCGATTTTGGGTGAACCCATATTTGCGAGAAAGAAACATCAAGGGGAAATATAGTAACGTAGCTTTCCTAGTCACTTTTTATGAAAATTCCATCAAAATGTTACTTGTCGGTCAAGTCCCACAAGATTGTCCTCTGTTGCACCTCTTCTATTAGCCTAATTCGCTCTTCTTTCTCGAAGAGCTCAATTGGGGTTTTATTTTTTTTGCTGGTTGACTGCCATTTCTCATCAAAAACATTTCGTCTAGTCGAAACACTGATTGAATCGATGTCTTGAAAGGTCAAAATAAATCTACTAGGTATTTAACAAACTGGGTTGTAAAACACCCGAAAAATTTTTGAGCAGCCCAAATTAAGGTACTGAAGACTAGGGTTTAGAAATAGCCTTACAAAATAATTTCGAACCAGTTTGCAACCCTTTTTTTATATTTTTATTGAACATTTTGAGCGCACAAAATATTTTCAGCTTCTGGGTACTATGCCCTGCGGTACGGGTAGCTAGCGCAAACCTAGGGATTTGCCTAAGGAACTGGTGATGGGTACTAGGGAGACATGGAACACCGACCATATCGTTTTTCTAACGAATTTTTGCACTACATGTCCGCTGAACGTACCGAGCGGTACGGCGTTACATTACCCTTAGCTAACGACGGCCTAGCTGGAAGGAGCTTGATGCATCGTTAGGTCGAGGTGACTAGCGAAAACCTAGGGAATTGCCTAATGAACTGGTGATGGGTACTAGGGATGCCTAGAACACCACCATGTCGTTTTTCTAACGAATTTTTGCACTAATTGTCCGCTGAACGTACCGAGCGGTACGGCGCAGCATTACCCTTGGCTAACAACAGCCTAGTTCCAAAGGGTTGGAACATCGTTAGGGCGAGGTAGATGGGTACGTCGCTAGTATAAAGGAGTTAATAAAATAGGCAGGTTTAAAATTAAATTATTTTTTTATTCATTTATATACAGGTATTATTATTTTCTGGCTAAATTTTATTTTTATTTTATGTTTTGATCGCGTTACACAGCTTCTGCTCCATGGTCCAAACTAATAGTTAGAAGTAGCGTCTGTAAAGCAAAATTATAATTAAATGGCTTATATATGATAAATAATTTTTATTACACTGTGTACTTACATATCAATGAGAAAAAGAAATTGCGCCATTGCCTTCAGTTGATTCAGAACAAATGAAAAGATTTGTTTTATCTATTATAAATATTTAATTACCTTGAAAATTTGATATTAACAATTTTACCTATACAGGGTATCATAATCAATTCAGCGAAGAAACAAAGCGTGGGTGCAAATTCTCTCAATACAACGCGTGCAACCCATACATAAGAGCACATTAGTAATATAAGAATTTAATTAATTCAAGTTCGTTTAAAAAAATAAAATAAAATAGTAATGCACTATAAATACACTTATTAAGCTTAATATTGAAAACTAGGTTTGTTATTTGCATACAAATTTAAATAAAAATAAATACTATTAAAAATAACCAAATTATATAGTTAAATTAAATCTTCTAAAAAACCTCTTTACGAAGTAAAAGTCTAGCGACGAAAACATTTCCATTCCCCAAAATTTCTGATATCAAATTTTGTGACGAACGATATTAAATTGTATAAATAACTAATATAAGTTTTAGCTGACTTAAGGTCTAAAATTGTCGATATGACAATTTATCAAAAAACAACAACAACAACACACAAAACACTTGCAGAAGGCAAAGAGCAAGGCTCGGTATACAGCTGTTTCAAGAGATGCCAATCTCTATCATCAGTACCGTTGTGCTGACTTGACCAGCGATCCAAGCTTAATGTCAACCTTGAGACGCTAGAGCCAGTTGAGAATTCTAGGTCCCAAGAGTGACAAAATGGCTGAAAAGCTGATCTAGCCCTTTGTGTGTTGTTGTTGATGCTATTGTTGAAACGCCATCGGCATTTGCTGTTCAATAACAATTTTTGCATGTGCACCGAAGTGTGTATGCTCTTCTGTGTCAGTAGCAAGAGAGTGTTGCTTACCATTACAGATATTCGGCGTGTCGACCATTTATTTTTCTAATAAAAATGTGTTTGTTTTTGCGACCTTTTTACTTGTATATAAATGGTTTTAGCTGACTCGAGGTCTAAAATTGTCGATATGACAATTTATCAAAAAAACAACAACACACAACACACTTGCTGAAAGCAAGGAGCAAGGCTCGGTATACAGCTGTTTCAAGAGATGCCAATCTCTATGTGCTAACTAATCCTATAAAAAACAGTTTTGCATTCGGCACATTGCGCAAGTTATAAGTTATTTATACAATTTAATATCGTTCGTCACAAAATTGGATATCAGAAATTTTGAGGTATGGAAATGTTTTCGTCACTAGACTTTTACCTCGTAAAGAGGTTTTTTAGAAGATAACAGACATTTTTGTAATTGTCTATACCAAGTCTCAGTATCATTAAAAAACGAATTCGATCATAATGTTAAGGATAATAGAAAATTCCCAATGGTTACGTTAGGTTGAGATATCTCCAAAAAGAATAAAAAAAAATGCATACTAAATCTTAATTATCGATTAATCGATCCTATGGCAGCTATATGATATAGCAGAACAATATAAACCAAATTTGGTCATAATATAAAGGACCACTACAGATGTATATTATGTCAGATTGGTTAAGATATTTCAAACAACAACAAAGTTTTTCGAATTAAAGCTGATTTTCGACTGATCCTTTCAATTGCAGCTATATGATATAGTGCTCCGTTTTCAACCGAATTTGGTCAGGATATATGGAACCATCTCTGATGCTTATTCTGTCAGTTTAGTTGATATATCTCAAACAGCAAAAAAGGTTTTCTTATTAAATCCCTTTTTGACCATTTTCAATGGGCACAAGGTATACAAATTATAATGAGCTTAGATAACAGGTAATATCTTCTAAACCCACCTGAAAAACGTTATGTGTCATGCATCGAAAAACGCGAAATTGTTCATACTAAAACATATTAAAAATTAAAAAAAACGTTAGCGGCGCTTTTTTCTAAAATCGCCAAAAGGTGGGATAAAAAAGCTATTTTCACCTGTAGCCATTTACCTATATGCTAAAGGTATGCCTAAAAGCCCTTCAAAATACCTTTCCAACGATATATAGAACATATCTGTAGTTTCTATCGTTTGAATACTGTGAGGTGTCAATTTTAGGGGGCTCTAGCGATTTTTCGGAAAAGTCGGAAAACAAACGTTTCTTGTTTTTTGATGGGGGATAGATCCACATTCACAAATATAAGCTATTTCAACGCTTTGATACAAACAAACAGGAGGACTGAGTTTTCATCTCATTTTGGGAAGGCGTCTAAATTTTTCAAATTTATTTATCTTTCGAACCAATTAAAAAGACAATTTAAAGGATATCTCAACCAATCTAACAGAATATGCGTATAGGATGAACCTATACATTCTGACCAAGTTTGGTTGAAATCGGTCCGCTAGTTAGTTAGTTTGTTTTGTATGAAAAACTTTTTTGTTTATTGAGATATCTGAACCAATTCAACAGAATATCGATAAGTTTATCAAACTTAATTTCACGTGTGTTTATAAGAAGAAGAAGGCGACAAAACGGCAAAATATATAAGGAAAAAATTTAAATATTTCTTCTATAATAATATCGGGCCGGGCCCGGGCCGGGCCGGGCCTCTTGAAAATTTGACCGGGCCGGGCCAAGTGGGTGCAAAATTCAAATCAAAAAATGTATATATATACTAGGGGGCTTCGCCGCCGGCTCGCTTCTCTCGCAGAATTGAAAGGTTGGTCTTTAGTTGTCCGTCGCTATAATTATTTTTTCCCTGTAATTGGACTTTGCCTAAAAATCAGATTTTTTGACATGGCGGAAAATAGTCAGATTTTGCGGGAAATAGTCAGATTTGGCGAGAAAAAGGTAAATTTCTTGAAATAGTAGAGGTTCGGCAAGAAAAGCTAATCTGCGAATTTCGTTCCTATGGCAGGTATAGGATATAGTCATCCGACTTCGACAAAATTTAGTCACGATGTGAAAGGCAGTCCCAAACATAGAATTTATGAGTTTGGTTAAGATAACTTAAGAAACAAAAAAGTTTTCAATACTAAAGGTTAATTTCATCCAATTGTTTCAATGGCAGAAACAATTCAGAATGTAACAGGCAGTCCCATATATACAATCTGTGAGTTTTGTTAAGATATCATAAGAAACAAAAAAGTTTTTCATACTAAGCAATTCCGTGACCTTTGACCCCGAATTTGACCCACTTACAGGTCGAATTTCGCAAAACGCCATCCTATTGCACGGTAAAATTGTCTCAGCTATGTTGTGTGATTTTCATTTCAGCTTTCTACCTTTTGCGGCATGGGCTACACAATGAATCTATGTCAGTGAGTCAGTTAGTAAGTCAGGACAAAGAGTTTTATTATACCCTGTGCCCAGTGAAAATGCTACAAAAGGTAATAATGGTTTTGTGCAATGTATGTAACAAGCAAAAGGAAGCTTCTCCGACCCTATAAAGTATATATGTTCTTGATCAGCATCTACAGCCGAGTCGATTGAGCCATGTCCGTCTGTCTGTCCGTGTGTTTGAGCCAAAGGATCTTAGATTCTATAATAGCTAGAGACCTCAAAATTGGTATGTAGGTTCCTGAATAGCGGGCTCAGATCAGGTGGGTTTTTAAATTTCGATCGGACCACTATATCCTATAGCTGTCTAAGGAACGATCAGTCGAAAATCAAGTTTTAGTACAAAACACTTTTTTGTTGTTTAAGATAACTCAACCAAACTGACACAATATGCATGTGTGATGGTCTTATACATCCTAACCAAACTTGGCCTAAATCGGTTTACTTAATCATATAGCTGCCATAGAAACGATCAGTCGAAAATTAAGTTTTAGTACGAAAAACTTTTTTTTGTTTGAGATATCTAAGCCAAAATCAGACAATATGCATGTGGGATGGTCCAATACATTTCGACCAAACATCGGTTGTGGCCGCACCTCCTTACGAGCGAAGCGAGCAGCGGGCGGAGCCCCCTTGTATATATAGAAGATATTTTAAATTATGTTTTTATTATCTTTGTTTCTCAAATTTTTTTTTTTTGCTCTTATATTTTATCCAGATCATTAGCCCTGCTTAAATACTTCTTCTTAAGGCATTTGTTGTGCAAGTTGTATACTTTTACGCACATAATAACTACTATTATAATTAATAGTGCTACTATCAACTTTTGATCTGGAGTTTCTACCCCAACTTTGTTAATTACGTTTGCGGTGGAGTCCACCGTCTTAGTGTCTATAAGGCCCATAGTGGCCAAAGGTGTATCATATAAATCTTTTGTTTTTGATATACTATTTGTTTTTATATGTTTCATACTTTTATTTATAAGTAATCGAAATTGTTTTTAGATTTTTAAAGTATATCATTTATTGCCTGAAGGGCGAAAGCATGTGTCTTAACACATGAGCCTAATACACCCTGGTGGTGAGAAGTTGTTTAACCGTACGTGACGGTGTTCATGTTCTACCTTAAGTGTCGCATAGTTTTACGGGATATGCTACTTATCGGACAGAAATGGTTCCGCTTGATTGTACAATGGTTTGCTTTAATATATATGCTGGTTTCCTTCGTTGGCGCAAAGGGCGGTATGCCTTTCGCACTTGTTGTTATCGGCTGCAGTTTTTCTTCAAGTGTTCCTTCGTTGGTGCAAGCGGCGGTATGCCTCTCGCACTTGTTGTTACAGGTTGCTGCTGGTGCCCTGGGCCTATGGGCTCAGGCGGGGCCGGTGCCGGTCATCGCACAGGTCGTTTCCAGACAGGTAGATTTGCACGCTACGCTGTAAAGCGGTGCAGGGCAGTCACTTGGACAGACGTTAGGTATCCTTGGCAGTCGCTTTGGGGGTGGAGGTTTTGTTATTAATGTTTCATTTATTACTTTTATCTTAGCTGAGTGAGCTGCGGTATTGGGGGCTGTGTACTCGAGTCTTGATTTGAGATAATCAAGCTCGGCTTGTAGCCTATGGGCTGTTGCCCACGCGGGAGGTGGTGTATTTGTATATAGTAGCCACTTTATGCGTGCTATTTTACTTTTGATTCTCTGATTGACACCTCCGCGTCTTCCCATACTCGCACTTTACTCACTCAGACTTTTGTTTTTTCTCCATCCCCATATTTAGTTTTTATGCCGTTCTTCGGACTTGAGATGTTCCCTCGCTGTTGTCTCTAACGCTGCCGTTTATTACTTGTCGTTGGTCACTGCTGTTGTTATTGTAGTTTTTAGCATTTTCCTCGATGACGTGTTATATTTCTATTACATTTTATATATCTATCCCACGTTGTGTGACACTTGTTACGGTCGCCAAGTAATAAATTAGTTCACTTCTGATTAAAAACACATCCAAGCCTTTGTAGTCATTTATTAATTGAATTCTCTGGAGCACATATATATTCTTAGCCTAAACTGCGCTACTTCGCTGCCAGTAAACGCTGGCAGAGACGTTGGCGTATTATGCATTACTTAAATATACTCAACGCTGATAGTAGCGAGAGCGCGAGAGAGAATGTAACATACATACATATAGAAGGGTCGGTCGCGCATGCCAGACATGCCGACTCGGCACTTCTACTGCCCATTGTATACTTGTGAGATTATATTACATTTGCACTTGGAGTATGCTTGTGACTTTGGTTTACGTAAACATTGCAGCAAAGTTCTACAATGTGTTTGACATTAAAAGACACTGAGTACAGTGTGCATTCGATAAGTATGTATGCTACAATTGATCATAATAGTTGCACTTAACAAATATGTGACATGAGCTTGAGTTGAGGTGGAGTAAACCTAGTAGAGATAAATCCAGATATATGACCAGTAATTAAAGTTGACTTCAGGGCATTCAGGAAATTCTGTGGAAAACAAGACAAAGGAAAAAAAGGAATTGCAAAAAGAAAACCAACAAAGTGAGACGAATAGACACAGTGACGGGGAAAGACACCACTGCCACAGCCCCACTGACGAAATCTAGTCTTCAAATCACAAAACAGAGGCCGAGAAGAATAACTGGTAACTGACCATGTCGGATTCAGGTGAGTCTAAGAATCCGGGAGTGGGCGTCCGCTGGGTTCCCAAGCATCGCAAAGAGAAGTTGGTGGCCGTAGCCTAAGATTTCGGGTTGGAAAGTGAAGGCCGCGTGGTGAACCTCCGAAAGCGTCTCTCCGCTTTCATCCTCGACGGAGGTCATTCCCCATCCCAAGACATGGGCCCGACTCGCCAATCTCGAGGAGCTGTGCACAAAACTGCTAAACCGCTAACCGAGTAAAACCTGAAAAACACTGACATCTGCGAGGCGGTGCAAGCTCGGGCGGGAATGGTAGACGTTTTCGGGGCCAGGGTGTTTACTGAAATCAGGGTGGATCAGGGAACAGTAGCCGCTAAAATGGATATCGAGGCGACTCGAAACTCTTCGATTCCCCGTGACCATCCTGTAGCCGTGTCGTTATCTGTGGTCAGGCCGCCCCGGGCTGTTGCAGAACAGGTCCGGAAATGGGGAATGAGGTACGATGGGCTGACTAACCTGACACTTGAGTCTCTAGAAATCTTAGAGGAAAGGGCCATTTCTTGCGGTATCGAGCCCGACCGGATGCCCCTGGCAGTCAACGAGATATGCGTGGATAGAGCGGTTCCTAACCATCAGAAAGATCGGTATATCTCGGGCATGTGATCAGCGAAGAGGGCATCTGCACGGACCCTGAGAAATTTGAGGCTATTCAGAACCTCAAAGCGCTGGCCAGTTACAAGGAGCTACGCCAGTGCCTAGGCGTCTTGGTACCGACGGCTTGTACCCAATTTTGCGACCCTGGTACAACATATGTCGGAGCTTCTGAAGAAGGGCAGAAATAGTCGTGGGGCGACAAACGGAAGAGAGCGTTGAGTCAGCTGAAGGAGAAGTTGACGACGGCTTCGGTTCTCGCATGTCCGGACTTCTCTGTCAAGTTCGGCGCGGTGCTGACCCAAACAGTTGTCGGACAGGAGCGAGTTATCGCATACGCAAGCCGGAAGCTACTCACGACCCAGATCAATTACTCAGCCACCGAAAAGGAATGCCTGGCGATCGTCTGATCCATCAGATAGCTTTAATGCTGCCTGGAAGGCTATCATCTGGCCCTCAAGTGGCTGAACTCAATCGAAAGCCCTACAGGTCGAGTCGCGCGAGTTATGTATAAGTCCACTCCATTCCCAGAACATAATATAAAACCAGACAGTCTACAAACCCCAATTAGCCAGAAAGTACAAGAGCTATTGAACTCGTTAAATGCTTAATAAGTGATTTCGCAACACGAGTTTAATAAACTCTGTTAAAAACGAAAACATCCGGTTTAGCAACCGAAACACAAATACAATACACCTAATTCCAATTAATTGTACCAACACGAATATATACTAAAACACATGTATGTCAAATAAGTCTAATCAGCATAATCATGGAATATGCATTGAATTCCAAATAATTATACCAATACAAATAGATATGGAGACACATGTACGTAGCATAAGTTAATCAGCACTTTTATGTAAAAGCTTTCATTTATACATTTTTGAATAAAGAGTTAGTTAGTTGATTCTAGCCACTGAAATATAAATGTCGTGTTTTTGTACTACGTCGTGTACTTCGCCGAAATAATTATTTTTTAATAAACGCATCCTCCAATTCCATAATTGGCGCAGCCGGTAGGATCCTTTTTCGTTAAAGAGGATCCAGCGATAACATTCGAACCAAATAAATAAATTAAGGAAAACTGAGGGCGAAAGAAAAAAAAAATAATTAACATTTATTGGCCGACGAAAACTAAAAATCAGTTTTAACTAAAAATCAGTTTACCTACAAATCAGTACAGTGTACAAACGGAATCAACTCTTGCACAAATAAAACTAAAAATCAGTTTTAACTAAAAATCAGTGTAGTGCAATAATAAATAAAAATTAAAATTCTGGCGTCAAGAAAGCAGAAGAGACAAGCGAATTTCGACAAAACAAGAATGGCTCAAGAGAACCCAACAATGCCACAGGCAGACCTGTTAGAACAACTGGCTATTAGAGAACAGCAGCTGGAACAGTTACGGCAAGCTTATGTACAACTTCAGACCAACAACACTAGTACAGCACAGCAAGGACGACTGTTCAAAACAATTAGTCACCTAGCCACGTTCACGGGAACAGGGGACATCTCGATAAATTCATTCTTCAGCAGCGTGGAATATCTACTCTCGTCCATACAAGACCCGGAATTGAAGCGAGAAGCCACACGGACCATTTTCTATAGGACGATTCAAGGACAAGCAAAGGATGTAGTGATCAACGTACCGGAACCCGACAACTGGGAGCTGATAAAAGCAACTTTAAAATTGAGGTACAGACCAGACACGGAACCACACCAACTCTACCGAAGAATCTGCGATTTAAAAGTGAATACGGTGAGCGAACTAGCTGTGGAAATACAAAATATAAAATATAAAACAGATGAGCTAATAGTTTATCATAAGTACGACAACTTTATAGATCTAAGTAATATTGAAAGCTTATTAGTCAATACAGTAAAAGAAATGACACAAGGCACACTACTAGACAAAATTTATGAAGAGAGAGAATTAGGCGCAATATTGAAAACAATGATGTTACGCAGATATGAGAACAGTTGTATTAGATATCAATATAGAAAAGCCAGACCCAACAGAAATAATTCAGAGGCAGGGCCGAATAACAGAAATCAGGGAAATAATAATCAAAATATGCAACAACAACAGAACTATAGGAATGTTAATCAGAATAATAACCAACAGCAAAACTATAGAAACACTTATCAGAATAATCAGCAAGTTCCAGAAACTCAAGATTGGAACCAAACTAATAAGAACCAGCAACATAATTACCGAAATAACAATTCAGGGCAATTTAGACAAAATAATGTACAACAAAACGTACGAAGCAACAACTCAGGACAAAGTAGACAAAATTATCAACAAACAGGCTCGCAGCAAACTAGGCAGTATAAACCAGGTAATGCAGTACCCATGGAAATAGATAATTTAGAAACTGACCAGACCAGGAGTAGGGATGACCAATATCAAAATGACGATTACAACGAATACATCAACGACCAAAACAACGATTCAAACCACTATTACGAACAACAGGCAGAGGTTAATAATGCCGTTTTTTTTACGAAGCAGCCTCGGAATGCCTACCATTAATAGAACTTAACATAAATAAGGAAAAATACGTAGCGTTAATAGATACGGGAGCCACCTTAAGCTTGGTGAACGATCAAATAAACAGTTACCGACAAATTAAATTGAACAGACCAATACCATACAGCACGATAAACAGCAGAGACGTAATACAGTACGAAATACACACAACAGCACCAAGAGAATTTAATTTACCAAATAACGCAAGGGTACGATGGAAAGTAGCCCCACTAACAGGAAGGAAATATAGTTTCATCATAGGAATAGACCTCCTCAATTTTCTAAACGCTTTTATCAACATCGAAAAAAAAATCTTAACATTAAATCATAAAGAAAATTCAATTATCAATAACCCATATCAGTACAAGGAAGTATGTACATTAGAAAGTAAGGAAGGAAACCTCGGTAACCTAGACTTAGAACATTTAAATAAAGAAGAACGGAAAGAAATTGAACTTATTTTACAACGGTACAGTGAACTATTTTTTAAAGAAGGAGACATATTGACGAGTACGACAGAAATCGAACACGAAATACGGACAACCACAGACGAACAACTAAATTCAAAACTTTACAGGTATCCACCACAACATGAGGAAGAAGTAAGGAGACAAATAAAAGAAATGACAGAACAAGGTATAATAAGAAAAAGTAATTCAAGATATTCAAGTCCTCTGATAGTAATACCGAAAAAAATAGACAACTCAGGCAAAAAAAAATATCGAATTGTAATTGATTATAGAAAGTTGAATGAAATTACCATAGATGACAAGTTCCCGATCCCAAACATCGACTCAATTTTAGACAAACTCGGAAGAGCACAATACTTCACGACGTTAGACTTAGCAAAGGGATATCATCAGATATTGGTTAAGGAAGAGGATAGGAAGAAGACAGCATTCGTAACGCCACACGGCTTATATGAGTTTATAAGAATGCCATTCGGGTTAAAAAATGCCCCAGCCACTTTTCAAAGGCTGATGAATGAAATTTTGAGGGACCACATAAATAAAAAATGTGTCGTATATCTAGACGATATACTAATTTTTAGCACTTCATTAAAAGAACATATTCAGGCAATCAAAGAAATCTTCCAAATTCTTGAAGAAAAAAATTTAAAAATTCAAATAGATAAATGCAATTTTATGAAAAGAGAGACAGAATTTTTAGGACACATCTTGACAAAAGAAGGCATTAAGCCAAATCCCAATAAAATCGCGATTATAGAAAAATTGATACTACCCCGGACGGAAAAACAGATAAAAAGTTTTTTAGGAATAACGGGTTACTATAGGAAATTTATTAAAGACTACGCTAAAGTAGCACAACCAATAACAAAATATCTAAAGAAAAATGTAAAAATTAATTCAAAAGATCCGACTTACGTCGAGGCATTCGAAAAATTAAAACATATGATCAGCTCACACCCAATTCTTAGATTTCCAAATTTCGAAAAATTATTTACTCTTACGACAGACGCGTCGAACTATGCAATAGGGGCAGTTTTATCCCAAGAAGGACACCCAATTTGCTATGCATCTACAACATTAAATAATCACGAAAAAAATTATTCGGCAACCGACAAAGAATTTTTGGCAATTCTTTGGAGTGTAAATTACTTTAGACCATATTTGTATGGAAGAAAGTTTAAAATACTAACAGATCACCAACCTATAAAATTCTTACATTCGAAACATAAAGGGAAAGACATTTCACCTAGACATCAAAGATGGTTATTGAAGCTAGGAGAGTACCAATTCGAGATTGATTATTTAAAAGGAAAGGAGAATAGAGTAGCTGACTTTCTAAGTAGACTTGAAGACAACGACTACACTTATAACGAAAATAACGACAAAGAATCAAGTATAAATACGATAGCGAACATGGAAGACGAAGAAGATAATACATCAATAGCGACAATACACTCAGCAGAAGAAAACTTACACGATCATTTTTTTATAAAAGAGGAATTAGTTAATAAATATAAAACGCAGATAATTATTACAAATTGCAAGACAGAAGAATATAAAACAGTAAATAATAAAAGAATAATATTCATAGCAAAACACGATTTTTCAACAATGGGGGAAATTTTTAAGAGATATATAAACAAAGGAAAAATAGGAATATACTCGGAATTACCAGATCATGAATACAATATAGTTCAAGAAAAATTAATAGAAATGTTTTCCAACGACAAGCAAGTAGAATTCATAAAATGCACACTCAGAGCACAAGACATCGAATCCGAAACGGAAGCAGTGAAACAGATATCATTTTACCACGTGAGAGAAAGTATGCATTCAGGTATTCAAGAAACATACAATCAAATTAAAAACAGAATATATTACCCAAAATTGCTAGAATTAGTGCAAGTGGTTATTAACCAATGTGATTGGTGCAAAGAAATTAAATATGATAGGAATCCTATTAAAAACAAGTTCAAGAAAACAGAAACCCCATCAGATAAGAACCAAATTGTTCATATAGATACATATGTAGTGAAAAATACGCACTTTCTAACAGTTATAGACAAATTTTCCAAGTTTGCAGCAGCATATATACTAAACGATAGAAACCACATTACCATAGTAGAGCAACTAGAAGAACATTTCACAAAGATAGGAAGACCAGATAAAATTATAGCTGACAATGAGTTTAACTCTATCAGAATTAAAGAATTATTATCGCAAGAAGGAATAGAATTACATCTTACTAAACCAAATAGTCACACAGGAAACTCGGACATAGAAAGGTTACATAACTCAGTAGCAGAAAAATTTAGAGTAATATATAAAACAGAAGTATCAAACATGACAGTAAAACAGATAATGCAAAAAGCCGTGAGAAACTATAATAACAGATATCACTCTACAATTAAATGTACTCCTAACGAAGCCCAGAACAATAAGGTAGACTTGACAAAAATTAAGGAAAATATAGAAAATACTAAACAAAAAATGTTAGAAAAACACAACAATAACAGAGAAAATTATGAGGAAAAACGAGAAGAAGGATTTATAAAGAATTATAAGGCAGTTAGACATAAGGAAGCCCCGAAATATAGAAAAGCTAAATTGAAGAATATTGACCCAAAAAATATAAAACGAACTTACAAATTTTCAGAAGATGTTAATGATAATAATATTAATACTGACGACAATGAAAACGATACCAGGAACGTTGACAACCCAGCAAATACTTGATCAAGACGGGTATGCACAAATAGAGATGAAAGATCAAGACATAGTTACAGCAACGGACATAATAATACACATAATAAATTTAAAAGACATCGATAACATTCTAAGTGACCTAGAAAACAACATATTAATGATAAACAACGACAACAAACATATATTACAAACACAATTGACAGAAACAAAACATAAACTTTACACATTATACGGAAACTACACACGTAAAAGACGAGGACTAGTTAATGCAATTGGTAGTGGAGCAAAATGGATGTTCGGTACCATGGACGAAGAGGACAGAAAAGTAATAGAAAATCATCTATCAAAATTCAAAGAAAATATGCAAGAAACTAACGAATTATTGAATAAACAAATTTATATTAATACATACTTTAATGATACAATTCAATATATCAAGCAAATAATAAAGGCAGACAGAAAAGCAATTGAAAATCAATTAAACGCAATTGGAAAATACGAAAATAATAGATATCAGGAGAACTTGTATTACGATCAGCAAATAAAAATTCAGTTAATAAGAAATAAGATAGAACATCTACAAGATAACGTAGCATATTAACAGATAGTGAGATAAAGAAATACAACATTAACTTCAACAAACTAAATCATATCAAGTTAACTACAGCATTGTTTACTAATAATCTATTAATATTCGCAATAGAAATTCCCAAAAATTTTACAACAATTAAAGTGCAACAAATTGTACCAATACCTAATGAGAAAAAATTAGAAATAGATTATAAATCAGAATTAGTATTTAATTATAAAAATGTAACCTACACATATGAAATAAACAAAAAACTAAAAGAAATGAAAATAAGCAAACATTGTATATTTAAGAAAAATTGTAAATTGGTACAACAAAAAGAAATGGAAATATTAGAATTAGACGAAGAAACCATAGTAATCAAAAATGCCAATAACAAAACATTATATCAAAATTGTATCAACGAAAAAGTACAAATTACAAATAATACATTATTACATTTTGCAAATTGTACAATAGGTATAGACGACAACTATTTTACAAACACTTTCGAAATAGAAAACGAAAGAACACTTTATGAAAAAAAGAAACAAATACAAAATTTTACTAAACAAATAACATTTGAAAACATACTAGAAAATTACAAAATTAACTGGATAAACATAAAAAACTTAAAGACACATAAAAACATAACCTATTCATTTAATATCGCAGTAATTTTAATAATAATTATATTAATAACTGTCATTATGTTAAAACACAAGAAAATTAAAGTCCAGCTTAATAATAATAGAATTCAGGAGAATTCTTTTCTAAAGGGGGGAGAAGTTATGTAAAAGTCCACTCCATTCCCAGAACATAATATAAAACCAGACAGTCTACAAACCCCAATTAGCCAGAAAGTACAAGAGCTATTGAACTCGTTAAATGCTTAATAAGTGATTTCGCAACACGAGTTTAATAAACTCTGTTAAAAACGAAAACATCCGGTTTAGCAACCGAAACACAAATACAATACACCTAATTCCAATTAATTGTACCAACACGAATATATACTAAAACACATGTATGTCAAATAAGTCTAATCAGCATAATCATGGAATATGCATTGAATTCCAAATAATTATACCAATACAAATAGATATGGAGACACATGTACGTATCATAAGTTAATCAGCACTTTTATGTAAAAGCTTTCATTTATACATTTTTGAATAAAGAGTTAGTTAGTTGATTCTAGCCACTGAAATATAAATGTCGTGTTTTTGTACTACGTCGTGTACTTCGCCGAAATAATTATTTTTTAACAAACGCATCCTCCAATTCCATAAT
>JAWNMV010000111.1:1172500-1260733 GCA_035043635.1 Drosophila rellima | reverse complement strand
AATTCGGTCAGGATAGAAAGGTCCATTACAGATGCATACCCTGTAAAAATGGTTACGATAGCTCAAGAAACAAAAAAGTTTATGAGCATTAAAGTGCCACACAGTGTGACACAGTGTCACAAAACTTGATTTTCGACTAATCGTTTCTATGGCAGCTATATGATGCAGTAGTCCGATTTGAACCAAATTCGGTCAGGATAGAAAGGTCCATTACAGATGCATACCCTGTAAAAATGGTTAATATAGCTCAAGAAAACAAAAAAGTTTCTGCGCATCAAAGTGCCACACAGGGTGACAAAGTGTCACAAAAGTCAAAGTGGTCAGGATAGAAAGGTCCATTACAGATGCATACCCTGTAAAAATGGTTAATATAGCTCAAGAAACAAAAAAGTTTATGAGCATCAAAGTGCCACACAGTGTGACAAAGTGTCACAAAAGTCAAAGTGTCACAAAACTTAATTTTAGACTAATCGTTTCTATGGCAGCTATATGATGCAGTAGTCCAATTTGAACCAAATTCGGTAAGGATAAAAATGTCCACCACAGATGCATACTCTGTAAAAATGGTTACGATAGCTCAAAAAACAAAAAAGTTTATGAGCATCAAAGTGCCACACAGTGTGACAAAGTGTCACAAAAGTCAAAGTGTCACAAAACTTGATTTTCGACTAATCGTTTCTATGGCAGCTATATGATGCAGTAGTCCGATTTGAACCAAATCTGGTCAGGACAGAAAGGTCCACCACAGATGCATGCTCTGTAAAAATGGTTACGATAGCTCAAGAAACAAAAAAGTTTATGAGCATCAAAGTGCCACACAGGGTGACAAAGTGTCACAAAAGTCAAAGTGTCACAAAACTTAATTTTAGACTAATCGATTCTATGGCAGCTATATGATGCAGTAGTCCGATTTGAACCAAATTCGGTCAGGATAGAAAGGTCCATTACAGATGCATACCCTGTAAAAATGGTTACGATAGCTCAAGAAACATAAAAGTTTCTGCGCATCAATGTGCCACACAGGGTGACAAAGTGTCACAAAAGTCAAAGTGTCACAAAACTTAATTTTAGACTAATCGATTCTATGGCAGCTATATGATGCAGTAGTCCGATTTGAACCAAATTCGGTCAGGATAGAAAGGTCCACCACAGATGCATACCCTGTAAAAATGGTTACGATAGCTCAAGAAACAAAAAAGTTTCTGTGCATCAAAGTGCCACACAGGGTGACAAAGTGTCACAAAAGTCAAAGTGTCACAAAACTTAATTTTAGACTAATCGTTTCTATGGCAGCTATATGATGCAGTAGTCCAATTTGAACCAAATTCGGTAAGGATAAAAATGTCCACCACAGATGCATACTCTGTAAAAATGGTTACGATAGCTCAAAAAACAAAAAAGTTTATGAGCATCAAAGTGCCACACAGTGTGACAAAGTGTCACAAAAGTCAAAGTGTCACAAAACTTAATTTTAGACTAATCGATTCTATGGCAGCTATATGATGCAGTAGTCCGATTTGAACCAAATTCGGTCAGGATAGAAAGGTCCATTACAGATGCATACCCTGTAAAAATGGTTACGATAGCTCAAGAAACAAAAAGGTTTCTGCGCATCAAAGTGCCACACAGGGTGACAAAGTGTCACAAAAGTCAAAGTGTCACAAAAGTCAAAGTGTCACAAAACTTGATTTTCGTCTAATCGTTTCTATGGCAGCTATATGATGCAGTAGTCCGATTTGAACCAAATCTGGTCAGGACAGAAAGGTCCACCACAGATGCATGCTCTGTAAAAATGGTAACGATAGCTCAAGAAACAAAAAAGTTTAAGAGCATCAAAGTGCCACACAGGGTGACAAAGTGTCACAAAAGTCAAAGTGTCACAAAACTTAATTTTAGACTAATCGATTCTATGGCAGCTATATGATGCAGTAGTCCGATTTGAACCAAATTCGGTCAGGATAGAAAGGTCCATTACAGATGCATACCCTGTAAAAATGGTTACGATAGCTCAAGAAACATAAAAGTTTCTGCGCATCAATGTGCCACACAGGGTGACAAAGTGTCACAAAACTTAATTTTAGACTAATCGATTCTATGGCAGCTATATGATGCAGTAGTCCGATTTGAACCAAATTCGGTCAGGATAGAAAGGTCCATTACAGATGCATACCCTGTAAAAATGGTTAATATATCTCAAGAAACAAAAAAGTTTCTGCGCATCAATGTGCCACACAGGGTGACAAAGTGTCACAAAAGTCAAAGTGTCACAAAACCTGATTTTCGACTAATCGTTTCTATGGCAGCTATATGATGCAGTAGTCCGATTTGAACCAAATTCGGTCAGGATAGAAAGGTCCATTACAGATGCATACCCTGTAAAAATGGTTAATATATCTCAAGAAACAAAAAAGTTTCTGCGCATCAATGTGCCACACAGGGTGACAAAGTGTCACAAAAGTCAAAGTGTCACAAAACTTAATTTTAGACTAATCGATTCTATGGCAGCTATATGATGCAGTAGTCCGATTTGAACCAAATTCGGTCAGGATAGAAAGGTCCATTACAGATGCATACCCTGTAAAAATGGTTAATATATCTCAAGAAACAAAAAAGTTTCTGCGCATCAATGTGCCACACAGGGTGACAAAGTGTCACAAAAGTCAAAGTGTCACAAAACCTGATTTTCGACTAATCGTTTCTATGGCAGCTATATGATGCAGTAGTCCGATTTGAACCAAATTCGGTCAGGCTAGAAAGGTCCATTACAGATGCATACCCTGTAAAAATGGTTACGATAGCTCAAGAAACAAAAAAGTTTATGAGCATCAAAGTGCCACACAGTGTGACAAAGTGTCACAAAAGTCAAAGTGTCACAAAACTTAATTTTAGACTAATCGTTTCTATGGCAGCTATATGATGCAGTAGTCCGATTTGAACCAAATTCGGTCAGGATAGAAAGGTCCATTACAGATGCATACCCTGTAAAAATGGTTAATATATCTCAAGAAACAAAAAAGTTTCTGCGCATCAATGTGCCACACAGGGTGACAAAGTGTCACAAAAGTCAAAGTGTCACAAAACTTAATTTTAGACTAATCGTTTCTATGGCAGCTATATGATGCAGTAGTCCGATTTGAACCAAATTCGGTCAGGATAGAAAGGTCCATTACAGATGCATACCCTGTAAAAATGGTTAATATATCTCAAGAAACAAAAAAGTTTCTGCGCATCAATGTGCCACACAGGGTGACAAAGTGTCACAAAAGTCAAAGTGTCACAAAAATTAAAGTGTCACAAAACTTGATTTTCGACTAATCTTTTCTATGGCAGCTATATGATGCAGTAGTCCGATTTGAACCAAATCTGGTCAGGACAGAAAGGTCCACCACAGATGCATGCTCTGTAAAAATGGTAACGATAGCTCAAGAAACAAAAAAGTTTAAGAGCATCAAAGTGCCACACAGGGTGACAAAGTGTCACAAAAGTCAAAGTGTCACAAAACTTAATTTTAGACTAATCGATTCTATGGCAGCTATATGATGCAGTAGTCCGATTTGAACCAAATTCGGTCAGGATAGAAAGGTCCATTACAGATACATACCCTGTAAAAATGGTTACGATAGCTCAAGAAACAAAAAGGTTTCTGCGCATCAAAGTGCCACACAGGGTGACAAAGTGTCACAAAAGTCAAAGTGTCACAAAAGTCAAAGTGTCACAAAACTTGATTTTCGACTAATCGTTTCTATGGCAGCTATATGATGCAGTAGTCCGATTTGAACCAAATCTGGTCAGGACAGAAAGGTCCACCACAGATGCATGCTCTGTAAAAATGGTAACGATAGCTCAAGAAACAAAAAAGTTTAAGAGCATCAAAGTGCCACACAGGGTGACAAAGTGTCACAAAAGTCAAAGTGTCACAAAACTTAATTTTAGACTAATCGATTCTATGGCAGCTATATGATGCAGTAGTCCGATTTGAACCAAATTCGGTCAGGATAGAAAGGTCCATTACAGATGCATACCCTGTAAAAATGGTTAATATATCTCAAGAAACAAAAAAGTTTATGTGCATCAATGTGCCACACAGGGTGACAAAGTGTCACAAAACTTAATTTTAGACTAATCGTTTCTATGGCAGCTATATGATGCAGTAGTCCAATTTGAACCAAATTCGGTAAGGATAAAAATGTCCACCACAGATGCATACTCTGTAAAAATGGTTACGATAGCTCAAAAAACAAAAAAGTTTATGAGCATCAAAGGCCCCACAGTGTGACAAAGTGTCACAAAAGACAAAGTGTCACAAAACTTAATTTTAGACTAATCGATTCTATGGCAGCTATATGATGCAGTAGTCCGATTTGAACCAAATTCGGTCAGGCTAGAAAGGTCCATTACAGATGCATACCCTGTTAAAATGGTTACGATAGCTCAAGAAACAAAAAAGTTTATGAACATCAAAGTGACACACAGTGTGACAAAGTGTCACAAAAGTCAAAGTGTCACAAAACTTAATTTTAGACTAATCGATTCTATGGCAGCTATATGATGCAGTAGTCCGATTTGAACCAAATTCGGTCAGGATAGAAAGGTCCATTACAGATGCATACCCTGTAAAAATGGTTACGATAGCTCAAGAAACATAAAAGTTTCTGTGCTTCAAAGTGCCACACAGTGTGACAAAGTGTCACAAAAGTCAAAGTGTCACAAAACTTAATTTTAGACTAATCGATTCTATGGCAGCTATATGATGCAGTAGTCCGATTTGAACCAAATTCGGTCAGGATAGAAAGGTCCATTACAGATGCATACCCTGTAAAAATGGTTACGATAGCTCAAGAAACATAAAAGTTTCTGTGCTTCAAAGTGCCACACAGTGTGACAAAGTGTCACAAAAGTCAAAGTGTCACAAAACTAAATTTTAGACTAATCGATTCTATGGCAGCTATATGATGCAGTAGTCCGATTTGAACCAAATTCGGTCAGGATAGAAAGGTCCATTACAGATGCATACCCTGTAAAAATGGTTAATATATCTCAAGAAACAAAAAAGTTTCTGCGCATCAATGTGCCACACAGTGTGACAAAGTGTCACAAAAGTCAAAGTGTCACAAAACTTAATTTTAGACTAATCGATTCTATGGCAGCTATATGATGCAGTAGTCCGATTTGAACCAAATTCGGTCAGGATAGAAAGGTCCATTACAGATGCATACCCTGTAAAAATGGTTAATATATCTCAAGAAACAAAAAAGTTTCTGCGCATCAATGTGCCACACAGGGTGACAAAGTGTCACAAAAGTCAAAGTGTCACAAAACTTGATTTTCGATTAATCGTTTCTATGGCAGCTATATGATGCAGTAGTCCGATTTGAACCAAATCTGGTCAGGACAGAAAGGTCCACCACAGATGCATGCTCTGTAAAAATGGTAACGATAGCTCAAGAAACAAAAAAGTTTATGAGCATCAAAGTGCCACACAGTGTGACAAAGTGTCACAAAAGTCAAAGTGTCACAAAACTTAATTTTAGACTAATCGATTATATGGCAGCTATATGATGCAGTAGTCCGATTTGAACCAAATCTGGTCAGGACAGAAAGGTCCACCACAGATGCATGCTCTGTAAAAATGGTAACGATAGCTCAAGAAACAAAAAGGTTTCTGCGCATCAAAGTGCCACACAGGGTGACAAAGTGTCACAAAAGTCAAAGTGTCACAAAACTTGATTTACGACTAATCGTTTCTATGGCAGCTATATGATGCAGTAGTCCGATTTGAACCAAATCTGGTCAGGACAGAAAGGTCCACCACAGATGCATGCTCTGTAAAAATGGTAACGATAGCTCAAGAAACAAACAAGTTTATGAGCATCAAAGTGCCACACAGTGTGACAAAGTGTCACAAAACTTAATTTTAGACTAATCGATTCTATGGCAGCTATATGATGCAGTAGTCCGATTTGAACCAAATTCGGTCAGGATAGAAAGGTCCATTACAGATGCATACCCTGTAAAAATGGTTAATATATCTCAAGAAACAAAAAAGTTTCTGCGCATCAATGTGCCACACAGGGTGACAAAGTGTCACAAAAGTCAAAGTGTCACAAAACTTAATTTTAGACTAATCGATTATATGGCAGCTATATGATGCAGTAGTCTGATTTGAACCAAATTCGGTCAGGATAGAAAGGTCCATTACAGATGCATACCCTGTAAAAATGGTTACGATAGCTCAAGAAACAAAAAAGTTTATGAGCATCAAAGTGCCACACAGTGTGACAAAGTGTCACAAAAGTCAAAGTGTCACAAAACTTAATTTTAGACTAATCGTTTCTATGGCAGCTATATGATGCAGTAGTCCAATTTGAACCAAATTCGGTAAGGATAAAAATGTCCACCACAGATGCATACTCTGTAAAAATGGTTACGATAGCTCAAAAAACAAAAAAGTTTATGAGCATCAAAGTGCCACACAGTGTGACAAAGTGTCACAAAAGTCAAAGTGTCACAAAACTTAATTTTAGACTAATCGTTTCTATGGCAGCTATATGATGCAGTAGTCCGATTTGAACCAAATTCGGTCAGGATAGAAAGGTCCATTACAGATGCATACCCTGTAAAAATGGTTAATATATCTCAAGAAACAAAAAAGTTTCTGCGCATCAATGTGCCACACAGGGTGACAAAGTGTCACAAAAGTCAAAGTGTCACAAAAATTAAAGTGTCACAAAACTTGATTTTCGACTAATCGTTTCTATGGCAGCTATATGATGCAGTAGTCCGATTTGAACCAAATCTGGTCAGGACAGAAAGGTCCACCACAGATGCATGCTCTGTAAAAATGGTAACGATAGCTCAAGAAACAAAAAAGTTTAAGAGCATCAAAGTGCCACACAGGGTGACAAAGTGTCACAAAAGTCAAAGTGTCACAAAACTTAATTTTAGACTAATCGATTCTATGGCAGCTATATGATGCAGTAGTCCGATTTGAACCAAATTCGGTCAGGATAGAAAGGTCCATTACAGATGCATACCCTGTAAAAATGGTTACGATAGCTCAAGAAACAAAAAGGTTTCTGCGCATCAAAGTGCCACACAGGGTGACAAAGTGTCACAAAAGTCAAAGTGTCACAAAAGTCAAAGTGTCACAAAACTTGATTTACGACTAATCGTTTCTATGGCAGCTATATGATGCAGTAGTCCGATTTGAACCAAATCTGGTCAGGACAGAAAGGTCCACCACAGATGCATGCTCTGTAAAAATGGTAACGATAGCTCAAGAAACAAAAAAGTTTAAGAGCATCAAAGTGCCACACAGGGTGACAAAGTGTCACAAAACTAAATTTTAGACTAATCGATTCTATGGCAGCTATATGATGCAGTAGTCCGATTTGAACCAAATTCGGTCAGGATAGAAAGGTCCATTACAGATGCATACCCTGTAAAAATGGTTAATATATCTCAAGAAACAAAAAAGTTTCTGCGCATCAATGTGCCACACAGTGTGACAAAGTGTCACAAAAGTCAAAGTGTCACAAAACTTAATTTTAGACTAATCGATTCTATGGCAGCTATATGATGCAGTAGTCCGATTTGAACCAAATTCGGTCAGGATAGAAAGGTCCATTACAGATGCATACCCTGTAAAAATGGTTACGATAGCTCAAGAAACATAAAAGTTTCTGCGCCACACAGGGTGAAAAAGTGTCACAAAAGTCAAAGTGTCACAAAACTTAATTTTAGACTAATCGTTTCTATGGCAGCTATATGATGCAGTAGTCCAATTTGAACCAAATTCGGTAAGGATAAAAATGTCCACCACAGATGCATACTCTGTAAAAATGGTAACGATAGCTCAAGAAACAAAAAAGTTTAAGAGCATCAAAGTGCCACACAGGGTGACAAAGTGTCACAAAAGTCAAAGTGTCACAAAACTTAATTTTAGACTAATCGATTCTATGGCAGCTATATGATGCAGTAGTCCGATTTGAACCAAATTCGGTCAGGATAGAAAGGTCCATTACAGATACATACCCTGTAAAAATGGTTACGATAGCTCAAGAAACAAAAAGGTTTCTGCGCATCAATGTGCCACACAGGGTGACAAAGTGTCACAAAAGTCAAAGTGTCACAAAACTTGATTTTCGACTAATCGTTTCTATGGCAGCTATATGATGCAGTAGTCCGATTTGAACCAAATCTGGTCAGGACAGAAAGGTCCACCACAGATGCATGCTCTGTAAAAATGGTAACGATAGCTCAAGAAACAAAAAAGTTTAAGAGCATCAAAGTGCCACACAGGGTGAAAAAGTGTCACAAAAGTCAAAGTGTCACAAAACTTAATTTTAGACTAATCGTTTCTATGGCAGCTATATGATGCAGTAGTCCGATTTGAACCAAATTCGGTCAGGATAGAAAGGTCCATTACAGATGCATACCCTGTAAAAATGGTTAATATATCTCAAGAAACAAAAAAGTTTATGTGCATCAATGTGCCCCACAGGGTGACAAAGTGTCACAAAACTTAATTTTAGACTAATCGTTTCTATGGCAGCTATATGATGCAGTAGTCCAATTTGAACCAAATTCGGTAAGGATAAAAATGTCCACCACAGATGCATACTCTGTAAAAATGGTTACGATAGCTCAAAAAACAAAAAAGTTTATGAGCATCAAAGGCCCCACAGTGTGACAAAGTGTCACAAAAGTCAAAGTGTCACAAAACTTAATTTTAGACTAATCGATTCTATGGCAGCTATATGATGCAATAGTCCGATTTGAACCAAATTCGGTCAGGATAGAAAGGTCCATTACAGATGCATACCCTGTAAAAATGGTTAATATATCTCAAGAAACAAAAAAGTTTCTGCGCATCAATGTGACACACAGGGTGACAAAGTGTCACAAAAGTCAAAGTGTCACAAAAATTAAAGTGTCACAAAACTTGATTTTCGACTAATCGTTTCTATGGCAGCTATATGATGCAGTAGTCCGATTTGAACCAAATCTGGTCAGGACAGAAAGGTCCACCACAGATGCATGCTCTGTAAAAATGGTAACGATAGCTCAAGAAACAAAAAAGTTTAAGAGCATCAAAGTGCCACACAGGGTGACAAAGTGTCACAAAACTAAATTTTAGACTAATCGATTCTATGGCAGCTATATGATGCAGTAGTCCGATTTGAGCCAAATTCGGTCAGGATAGAAAGGTCCATTACAGATGCATACCCTGTAAAAATGGTTACGATAGCTCAAGAAACAAAAAGGTTTCTGCGCATCAAAGTGCCACACAGGGTGACAAAGTGTCACAAAAGTCAAAGTGTCACAAAAGTCAAAGTGTCACAAAACTTGATTTACGACTAATCGTTTCTATGGCAGCTATATGATGCAGTAGTCCGATTTGAACCAAATCTGGTCAGGACAGAAAGGTCCACCACAGATGCATGCTCTGTAAAAATGGTAACGATAGCTCAAGAAACAAAAAAGTTTAAGAGCATCAAAGTGCCACACAGGGTGACAAAGTGTCACAAAACTAAATTTTAGACTAATCGATTCTATGGCAGCTATATGATGCAGTAGTCTGATTTGAGCCAAATTCGGTCAGGATAGAAAGGTCCATTACAGATGCATACCCTGTAAAAATGGTTAATATATCTCAAGAAACAAAAAAGTTTCTGCGCATCAATGTGCCACACAGTGTGACAAAGTGTCACAAAAGTCAAAGTGTCACAAAACTTAATTTTAGACTAATCGATTCTATGGCAGCTATATGATGCAGTAGTCCGATTTGAACCAAATTCGGTCAGGATAGAAAGGTCCATTACAGATGCATACCCTGTAAAAATGGTTACGATAGCTCAAGAAACATAAAAGTTTCTGCGCATCAAGTGCCACACAGGGTGAAAAAGTGTCACAAAAGTCAAAGTGTCACAAAACTTAATTTTAGACTAATCGTTTCTATGGCAGCTATATGATGCAGTAGTCCAATTTGAACCAAATTCGGTAAGGATAAAAATGTCCACCACAGATGCATACTCTGTAAAAATGGTAACGATAGCTCAAGAAACAAAAAAGTTTAAGAGCATCAAAGTGCCACACAGGGTGACAAAGTGTCACAAAAGTCAAAGTGTCACAAAACTTAATTTTAGACTAATCGATTCTATGGCAGCTATATGATGCAGTAGTCCGATTTGAACCAAATTCGGTCAGGATAGAAAGGTCCATTACAGATACATACCCTGTAAAAATGGTTACGATAGCTCAAGAAACAAAAAGGTTTCTGCGCATCAATGTGCCACACAGGGTGACAAAGTGTCACAAAAGTCAAAGTGTCACAAAACTTGATTTTCGACTAATCGTTTCTATGGCAGCTATATGATGCAGTAGTCCGATTTGAACCAAATCTGGTCAGGACAGAAAGGTCCACCACAGATGCATGCTCTGTAAAAATGGTAACGATAGCTCAAGAAACAAAAAAGTTTAAGAGCATCAAAGTGCCACACAGGGTGACAAAGTGTCACAAAAGTCAAAGTGTCACAAAACTTAATTTTAGACTAATCGATTCTATGGCAGCTATTTGATGCAGTAGTCCGATTTGAACCAAATTCGGTCAGGATAGAAAGGTCCATTACAGATGCATACCCTGTAAAAATGGTTAATATATCTCAAGAAACAAAAAAGTTTATGTGCATCAATGTGCCCCACAGGGTGACAAAGTGTCACAAAACTTAATTTTAGACTAATCGTTTCTATGGCAGCTATATGATGCAGTAGTCCAATTTGAACCAAATTCGGTAAGGATAAAAATGTCCACCACAGATGCATACTCTGTAAAAATGGTTACGATAGCTCAAAAAACAAAAAAGTTTATGAGCATCAAAGGCCCCACAGTGTGACAAAGTGTCACAAAAGTCAAAGTGTCACAAAACTTAATTTTAGACTAATCGATTCTATGGCAGCTATATGATGCAATAGTCCGATTTGAACCAAATTCGGTCAGGATAGAAAGGTCCATTACAGATGCATACCCTGTAAAAATGGTTACGATAGCTCAAGAAACATAAAAGTTTCTGTGCTTCAAAGTGCCACACAGTGTGACAAAGTGTCACAAAAGTCAAAGTGTCACAAAACTTAATTTTAGACTAATCGATTCTATGGCAGCTATATGATGCAGTAGTCCGATTTGAGCCAAATTCGGTCAGGATAGAAAGGTCCATTACAGATGCATACCCTGTTAAAATGGTTACGATAGCTCAAGAAACAAAAAAGATTATGAACATCAAAGTGCCACACAGTGTGACAAAGTGTCACAAAAGTCAAAGTGTCACAAAACTTAATTTTAGACTAATTGATTCTATGGCAGCTATATGATGCAGTAGTCCGATTTGAACCAAATTCGGTCAGGATAGAAAGGTCCATTACAGATGCATACCCTGTAAAAATGGTTAATATATATCAAGAAACAAAAAAGTTTATGAGCATCAAAGTGCCACACAGTGTGACAAAGTGTCACAAAAGTCAAAGTGTCACAAAACTTAATTTTAGACTAATCGTTTCTATGGCAGCTATATGATGCAGTAGTCCAATTTGAACCAAATTCGGTAAGGATAAAAATGTCCACCACAAATGCATACTCTGTAAAAATGGTTACGATAGCTCAAAAAACAAAAAAGTTTATGAGCATCAAAGTGCCACACAGTGTGACAAAGTGTCACAAAAGTCAAAGTGTCACAAAAGTCAAAGTGTCACAAAACTTGATTTTCGACTAATCGTTTCTATGGCAGCTATATGATGCAGTAGTCAGATTTGAACCAAATCTGGTCAGGACAGAAAGGTCCACCACAGATGCATGCTCTGTAAAAATGGTAACGATAGCTCAAGAAACAAAAAAGTTTAAGAGCATCAAAGTGCCACACAGGGTGACAAAGTGTCACAAAAGTCAAAGTGTCACAAAACTTAATTTTAGACTAATCGATTCTATGGCAGCTATATGATGCAGTAGTCCGATTTGAACCAAATTCGGTCAGGATAGAAAGGTCCATTACAGATGCATACCCTGTAAAAATGGTTACGATAGCTCAAGAAACAAAAAGGTTTCTGCGCATCAAAGTGCCACACAGGGTGACAAAATGTCACAACAGTCAAAGTGTCACAAAAGTCAAAGTGTCACAAAAGTCAAAGTGTCACAAAACTTGATTTACGACTAATCGTTTCTATGGCAGCTATATGACGCAGTAGTCCGATTTGAAGCAAATCTGGTCAGGACAGAAAGGTCCACCACAGATGCATGCTTTGTAAAAATGGTAACGATAGCTCAAGAAACAAAAAAGTTTAAGAGCATCAAAGTGCCACACAGGGTGACAAAGTGTCACAAAAGTCAAAGTGTCACAAAACTAAATTTTAGACTAATCGATTCTATGGCAGCTATATGATGCAGTAGTCCAATTTGAACCAAATTCGGTAAGGATAAAAAGGTCCATTACAGATGCATATCCTGTAAAAATGGTTACGATAGCTCAAGAAACAAAAAGGTTTCTGCGCATCAAAGTGCCACACAGGGTGACAAAATGTCACAACAGTCAAAGTGTCACAAAAGTCAAAGTGTCACAAAAGTCAAAGTGTCACAAAACTTGATTTACGACTAATCGTTTCTATGGCAGCTATATGATGCAGTAGTCCGATTTGAAGCAAATCTGGTCAGGACAGAAAGGTCCACCACAGATGCATGCTTTGTAAAAATGGTAACGATAGCTCAAGAAACAAAAAAGTTTAAGAGCATCAAAGTGCCACACAGGGTGACAAAGTGTCACAAAAGTCAAAGTGTCACAAAACTAAATTTTAGACTAATCGATTCTATGGCAGCTATATGATGCAGTAGTCCAATTTGAACCAAATTCGGTCAGGATAAAAATGTCCACCACAGATGCATACTCTGTAAAAATGGTTAAGATATTTCAAGAAACAAAAAAGTTTCTGTGCATCAAAGTGCCACATAGGGTGACAAAGTGTCACAAAAGTCAAAGTGTCACAAAAGTCAAAGTGTCACAAAACTTGATTTTCGACTAATCGTTTCTATGGCAGCTATATGGTGCAGTAGTCCGATTTGAACCAAATCTGGTCAGGACAGAAAGGTCCACCACAGATGCATGCTCTGTAAAAATGGTAACGATAGCTCAAGAAACAAACAAGTTTATGAGCATCAAAGTGCCACACAGTGTGACAAAGTGTCACAAAAGTCAAAGTGTCACAAAACTTGACTTTCGACTAATCGTTTCTATGGCAGCTATATGATGCATTAGTCCAATTTGAACCAAATTCGGTCAGGATAAAAAAGTCCATCACAGATGCATACTCTGTAAAAATGGTTACGATAGCTCAAAAAACAAAAAAGTTTATGAGCATCAAAGTCCCACACAGTGTGACAAAGTGTCACAAAAGTCAAAGTGTCACAAAACTTAATTTTAGACTAATCGTTTCTATGGCAGCTATATGATGCAGTAGTCCAATTTGAACCAAATTCGGTCAGGATAGAAAGGTCCATTACAGATGCATACACTGTAAAAATGGTTACGATAGCTCAAGAAACAAAAAAGTTTCAGTGCTTCAAAGTGCCACACAGTGTGACAAAGTGTCACAAAAGTCAAAGTGTCACAAAACTTAATTTTAGACTAATCGATTCTATGGCAGCTATATGATGCAGTAGTCCGATTTGAACCAAATTCGGTCAGGATAGAAAGGTCCATTACAGATGCATACCCTGTTAAAATGGTTAATATATATCAAGAAACAAAAAAGTTTCTGTACATCAAAGTGCCACGCAGTGTGACAAAGTGTCACAAAAGTCAAAGTGTCACAAAACTTGACTTTCGACTAATTGTTTCTATGGCAGCTATATGATGCAGTAGTCCGATTTGAACCAAATCTGGTCAGGATAGAAAGGTTCACCACAGATGCATACTCTGTAAAAATGGTTACGATAGCTCAAGAAACAAAAAAGTTTATGATCATCAAAGTGCCACACAGTGTGACAAAGTGTCACAAAACTTGATTTTCGACTAATCGTTTCTATGGCAGCTATATGATGCAGTAGTCCGATTTGAACCAAATCTGGTCAGGATAGAAAGGTCCACCACAGATGCATACTCTGTAAAAATGGTTACGATAGCTCAAGAAACAAAAAAGTTTATGAGCATCAAAGTGCCACACAGTGTGACAAAGTGTCACAAAAGTCAAAGTGTCACAAAACTTGATTTTCGACTAATCGTTTCTATGGCAGCTATATGATGCAGTAGTCCAATTTGAACCAAATTCGGTCAGGATAAAAATGTCCACCACAGATGCATACTCTGTAAAAATGGTTAAGATATTTCAAGAAACAAAAAAGTTTCTGTGCATCAAAGTGCCACATAGGGTGACAAAGTGTCACAAAAGTCAAAGTGTCACAAAACTTGATTTTCGACTAATCGTTTCTATGGCAGCTATATGATGCAGTAGTCCGATTTGAACCAAATCTGGTCAGGATAGAAATGTCCACCACAGATGCATACTCTGTAAAAATGGTTACGATAGCTCAAGAAACAAAAAAGTTTATGAGTATCAAAGTGCCACACAGTGTGACAAAGTGTCACAAAAGTCAAAGTGTCACATAACTTGACTTTCGACTAATCGTTTCTATGGCAGCTATATGATGCTCAATGTTTGCTGGTAAACTGTTAATAAACACACTGAAATCGTGTGTGAAATAAAATGATATTGCAGGATTTACGGCAATTTCCAGATATTTATATATTGCAGCAATGGAAGCATCAAGGAGTCGGGGCCATGACGCACAATATTTAACAGTCTGGGACATTGCATAATATCCGTTTCGACATTGCGTTGCACTTTATTTCACATTATGGGGCATAAATAAAATTCAACTGAAATGAAGGCGCCACCGAAGCCAAAAAGCAGGCGAAGCAAATGAAAAAAATATCAAAAAAAAAAAAAATGATAAAACGAAGGAAAAGTGCGACGAGAACGAAATATAAATCCATAAATACATGTAGATGTACAATATATTTTAAGCATAATTTTAAGAGTTGTAGAAATTTATTGTCGTTTGCAATTAGGCGAACTCGTAAATCCTGAGACTGAGACTGAGACGTTGCTCAGCACAGAAGAAAAATAAATAAAATTAAGGCAAAAGGCAAAGCAAAGTGAAACACAGGGAAAGGGAACGAACAACAATAATTCATAATCTTGTACACTGCAATGTGAACGTGGCAATGATTTCAATGGCTAACTAGCACAGAGATCAGCCAACAATAAACATGGAATAAATAGACCAATACACTAACACACAAACACACACACACGCACACACACACACACACATACGTATTAACATTTATGGCAGCGCCAGCGTCCATTTCAAGCGAAATATGTTTAAAAATCTTAAAATATATTACTTTATAGCCATTTCAAGCGTGTGTGTGAGTGTGTGTTTTGTTTGTGTGTGTGCGTGTGCTAGAACTATATAGAAATGGCTCGCGTATTGTGCAACACTTAAGCATTCAATTTAAGCGCTAAACTAACACACACACACACACACACACATGGCTTCAGCTCTGAGTGTATGTGTAATTGTATGGCTAGTTTACCTTTTGAACAATCACAACAACAACAGCAACAACAACAACAACAATAACAGCAAGAGTGCTATGCATTAACAGTACATGTTTGTGCCATAAAGAAAACGCTTTCACTCCATACACATTATGTGTGTGTGTGTGTGTGTGTGTGTGTGTATACATGTGTGCGTGTGTGATACGTAAAAGCGCCCCACGCGAATAACAAAACGCCCATTGGTTGCACAATAAAAATGTTTAAAATACTATACAAAGCAATATGTACAAAGAAAATGGGGCAGCATTCGAATTGTGTTCGGTTCTCTTGAATTTCAAATATCCTTTTCTTAAAAGGATTATAAGTGCAAATAAAATCCAAACTAAAGTAAGAAACGAGTAATCTCAAATATACATACAGAAATTATAGAATCATGCTTTTTTTTAAATTTATTTAAGTCATTAAACAACACAGGTACTAAATAAAATAAATACAATTTTTTGTGGTGATTTTTCAGTTTTTAATGCTTATAATAAATGTGAAAATTTTGCAAATTAAAATAGTAAATAATAAATATGTAGTAGCTTACAAAAATGACAATTTTAATTATTTTCGTTCATCAAAATAATTTTATTTAACAAACTATTTTTTTAAATGTTCCGATTTGCTTTCTAATTTTATTAAAATATTCAGTTGCTATTAGATTTATAATTTGATTTGAGTATATCAGCTATTCAGTTTTTTGATAGTTTTAAATTAATGAAACTAAATAAAACTCTTAAACTTTATATTATTTTCAGAATATATTTACTTCTAGAAATTTTAAAAGACACTTTCATGCATTTAAAAGATATATTGAGTTTCATAAAAATTAACTGTAAATAAAGCACACACTTGAAGTTTTTATTTAGCAGCTTTCACTTATCAAATTTAAAGTCGTTTATAAAACAAATAAGGCCGAACTCAATGCTGCAGTGCATCCAACTAAAATTCCGAGCATTTGTTGTGCATAAATAGCCAGCTTATTTACAGTTAACCCCGTCAGCGTTAACGTGTGTGTGTGTGTGAGTGTGTGTACGTGTCTTATAGCTGCTCAGTTCAGCTTAAAGTTAGCCAAGTTTTGTGCTTTAAATCGAGCTAACTGCAACTGGGCGAATGTTAATTAACATGGCAAACGCGGCGTATACGCAATGCGCTCATAAACAGCATCGGACAGGCCCAATTGTGGCGTCTATTTGGCCTAAAGGGGGGTGGCGTCTAATGGCATCGAGGCTGTCAATATAGACGCCATTGGGCTGCCAACTGCCATTGCAATCGTCGCTACACATTTATGACAGCCTCCTTTTCACATTCTTCTTCTTTTTTTTGCCATTATTTTTTTGCCATTAACCAAATGCGACGCTGATGAGCAAGGCACAAAAAGGACACTAGGAAAACGCACTTAGCGGGCAAACAGGCAGCCGGTTCAGCAATAGTGCAATAGTGCAAGAGGGAGAAAAGGAATTGGGGATTAGGAAAGGGGATGGCAGAGATGGCAGAGATGGAAGCCTCGCTGCGGAGCAGACCAATGAATGTCCTTGCAGCAATTGAAGTTGACTTTTGAAGTAGTAGCATCGTCCTGGGCTATCAGCGCCATCATTGCCATCATCATCAACGCCATCGGGATGCTGACGAGTCCTTGTTGCTTGTTGTTGCTGTTGTTGCTGTTTTTATTATTGTTATAGACCCATAACTGTCAGCGCAATAAATTTTCCATTTTACTCGAGCACCACTTTCATTACAAATGCCACGTTGCCCGTTGCTGACTGAAGTAGCTGCCTCCGTTTTCGATCCTGTCTTTGTACATCAGTGTTGCCAGTTTAGCTTATTTCAGGCTAGAATAGCTTATAAGATTTGCAAATAGCTTCTAGCCTAAAATCTAGCATATTTTAAAGTTCATATTACATTAAATGTATTCGTGACATCAACTAAATATTGTATAAGCTTAAGATGTTTCACGGCACAAAAACATCAGAGCTTGTTTTTTTTTGCCGATTGTTACTTGAATCTTATTCAAATGATCGTGAATTTGTTTTCTAATCTAATCTAATCTTACAAATCGAAAAATTCATCTTAAATTCATCTTCTTAGGCAGAGGGCCGCCTATAAAGACGCCTATAATATTCGCATTGCCGTGATAAAATGCGAAAGTTGTAAAAACAAAATTGATTTTTTAAAATCATAATTATTTATTTTTTAATTAAATTTTTTTAATATCAAATAAATGGATTACGCAGCCATGGAGAATGTTGCCACACCTCCAACTTGCCACAAAAATATGTTAGTCTTATTCACAAACTACGATAAATATTTAAGTGAGGAAGAAAATAATGAAATCGATGATTTGTTAACTAGTTCAATTTAAATGAAAGCCCAATGATTTTTGATTTCCTTTTTGCATTTGGATATAGCTTGTTTTTCAGCATTTTTTTTTTAACTAGCTAATTTTTTCTTAGAATCCTGCTCAACACCTGGCAACACTGCTGCCCATGTTCCTGTCCCTGTCCCCGTCTCTGCCTTTGCCTTTGCTGTGGCCGTTGTCAAGGGTGTGTCGCGAGAGCTGGCAAATCAGTTGTTAGCCAAGGCCAAGAGCATAATTAAAATGCGTCAAATTCGCGAGACAAGCCCTGCGATGTCATGCATGCAAATGAACAAATATTTGTTGCTATTATCGTTGTTGTTGTGCTATTCGCCTGGCGGTCATTTTAATTTAATTGCGGAAGTCAGCAGCAGTGGCAGCAGCAGCGACAGCAGCAGTGGCAGCGTCGGGCTAACCTAAAGGTGCCGCATGTGGCATTATGACGAGGGTCAAGCCGGAAATGCTTGCAGCATCGTTGCTTTTGTGTCCTTAATTGCGGCAACTGCTGCAGATTCTCTTGTTTGACCAGTTGTTGTTGTTGTTGTTATTATTATTGTTGTTGCTGCTGCTTTACCGTTACGCAGTCGAGCGTGCAAAAACATGACGCTTTTAGTTTTGTTGTACTATGTCCTTTTTGTTTGCACTGGCAATGGCGCCGCCTGCAGCATTTGAAACAGGAACAGGAACATGTTGTCCAGCCAGGTGCATGTGAGTGTGTGTGTGTGTGTGTATGTGAGTGTGTGTGTGTCCCTCTCCATGTACAAGTGTGTGAGTGTTTGGTTAAATGTTTTTTGGCCTGGCTCGCACACATCTTAAATGCCATTGTTCATAAGACATGCACGCATTTTGAATGGTCGAATGCATTTCCGGCACGCCTGCAGCCACGCCCCTAAACAACACTCAAACACACACACATACACACACGCACCTGCCCGCAACAGGACACACTTACACACACACACTTGTAGTACGTGTAGAAAATGGCATCATTTGGCTGCAGGCGCATTAATTAATGTTTTGAGCCACAGCAGCAGAAACAACAACAAAAACGACAACGACAACAACAACAACATACTTAATGCATGTGGCGCCCGTGGTGTGTATAACAAATTCATAGGTCTCTCAATGTGTGTGTGTGTGTGTGTGGGTGTGTGTGTGTGTGTGTGTGTGTGTGTGTGTACACATGCATGCATAAAGCATTATGTTGTATCAGAGAAAACATAATATCAACTTCTTGAGCAACAACTCAGTTGATGCGAGTAGAAAGTGTGGGCAATTTAATCCAAATTTCAGCTTAACTATTTCGTTTCAATTCTTTGACAAACCTTGACACTAATAATAAGAATAATTAAATCATTAATTTATTAGTTCATTATTAATTATTAACAAATTATGACTGTTGTCTTATTTAGCTTTGTCAATCAATTTTATTTATTTTCAAAAATTATTTATTTATAAAAATTAGTCAATTTTTCAATACAATTTTCGAAAACTTTGAGCTCTTGTTACTTTGTCAAAACTTGACCGATTTTCCTCCGGAATACCATTTTGATCAAGGTCTGACTTCTTAATTCATTCTATATTTAAATTTATTTATTTTCAAAAATTATTTTTTTTTTCGAAAATTGTTGATTTTTCCATACCTACCCGCTTACAATTTTTTGAAAACTTTCAACTCTTATTACTCTGTCAAAACTTGACCGATTTTCCTCCAGAATACCATTTTGGTCATGGTTTGTCTTCCAAATCCATTCTGTATCTAAATTTTATTAATTTTCTTAAGTTAATTTTTTTTGGAAAATTGTCGATTTTTCCATACTAACCCCTTTAAAAGTTTTCGAAAATTTTAAACTCTTGTTACTTTGTCAAAACTTGACCGATTTTTATCCGGAATACCATTTTGATCATGGTTTGCCTTCTAAAATTATTCTGTATCTAAATTTTAATAATTTTCTCAAATTAATTTGTTTCGAAAATTGTCGATTTTTCCATGCTTAAATTCCTTGTCCAAACTTGACCAGCTGAAAGGAGAATCCCATATGTTTTTCCTGTAAGGAAAAGTAACTCAACTGATGCAGATATGTGCATATTGTCAATAGCTCAAACTGTCGCTTTTCTCTTGAGTCGTGTTTCGAAATATTTCCAGATAAATAGATAAAATCGTGTCATCTCTAAAGCAGAGCCACAGGTAAGACAGCCAGCAGCTTGTCTGGCAAAGTAAATGCCATATGAAAACTTTATATCGAGCAATCCTTGCCTTGTCAGATGCTGCCAATAAGAAAGCGCCGTCTCACGCTCTGGATTGTTGTGGAAGGAGTTGGTAGACTGGGTCCTGGTAACGATGGGTTAGCTTAGTGGCAAGTAGTGGAAACGACACTAGTCGAATGGACACAACGCACACAATATTTCTTCATCAACAGCTTAAGGCGGCGGGCAGGCAATAAATTTTGCGCTGTTAATTTGTCACATGATTTTAGTTGGCCAATTACAACTATCAGACAACAACAGCAGCAGAAGCGACAACAATGGCAGCAACTTGACAGGACTTGGATGCACACACACACATGAACAAACACACACACACACACATTCATACAAGGAGAATGACCACAAACGATGGCAGCTTAGCTGACCGAGGAGACCAAAGTGTAGAAAAATGCGAACGAGGCAAAAGCAAAAGCAGACTACAGATAGTTAGATAGATAGGGCGAGTGTGTGCGTGTCTTGGTATTTATCTAATTGTCACACACAGATACACACACACACACACGGCACTTGGTAAATGTTTTAACGCAATTCTTGCATTTCTCGACTGCCAGATAAATGTGAACAGCACAAAAATGTGGAAATAATGCGACATTTGTATAAGTCTAATTGCAAGTGCGTGTATGCGCTAGTGTGTGTGTCTGTGTGTGTGTGTGAGCCATTGATCCTGGCCCAGTCTGACGTTTTAATAAATCCCTAGACTCCCACACACACACGCAGACACAAACAAACACTTATAGAGAGAGTGAGACAGAGAGAGAGCGAGAGAGACTGAAACTGAGACTAAGACAGCCATAAGCAAACCCTGACGCACTTCCGTTTCCTGTTTTCTTGTTGACCAATTTGTGTAGGCTCATCTTTGTTCTTCTTAACATATTGTTGTTGGCTGCTTGCTTGTTGTCTGTGCACAATTGTGTTGGGTTATCAAAAGGACTTGCGTTAATGTCCTTCACTTAGGAAATCATATCATTAATTTCCAACTCTCTGTCTCTTTCTCTGTCTCTCTGTCTCTTTCTCTGTCATTGTCTCTGTCTCTCTCTTTGTCTCTTTGTCAAACCGACCAGTTAAGTATGTTTTTGAACATTTATTACAATTGCCGAGTAAGCTACAATTTGGGCAACTCTAATCTCTCTGATTATCTTTCTTTGGTCTTAGCACCTTTAACTAATTGTTATGTACTAACTTCATCAAGAGCTGATGAGCTTTGGTTTTTCATATAGAACTATCCGACCGACTTGAAAACTGATGCGAAATAACATTTTGAATATGATTGGACCTCTTTACTTTTAACTTTTAATAATTCCGTCCAAAAAATGTGTCTCCTTCAGAATGCGGTTTTTAAGCAAAGGGTACCCCCTTTTGTTTTTTCGAAAATTTAAAATGCTTCTCAATTGCTTAATTTTTTATTATTTTAAGATAATGTTGTCTATTTTGTATATAATACATAAATATTCCACTTAGATATTCCAAACCGTTAAATATTCAAATCTGTTTCATTCTAATCATTATAAATAAGCTTATCCACAACATTTATTTACTATTTGTCCTAAAACTTCTGAACATACATATTGACCATTCATACTCGTAGTAATCAAAACAAGCTGGTGAAATAAAACAAGTAACTAATTAAATAACCATACTAACTATTTATGTTTAGCAAATCTAACGATATATTCAAGCAAATTTCAAGCATTATATATTAGCAGGAAATTAATATTTGTCTAAGGAGATACACGCAAACAGTCATTTATTATTTTGGGCCAGCTCAGATAGATTGCATTTGGGCCAAATAGCTGTCAAAGCAATGGCATTGGAATGGAACAACTACCAATATTATTGGCTGCATTTGGTTATTTACCGAGGCCAATTCAATGTGCAAAGCCACAAGAACTGAAACCCCTAAAACATAATTAGTTTTTAGTCAAGCACATCTAAACATAAATATGAAAGCACACATACATAAACACACACACGCATATATATAGATGAATATGTATATTAGAAGCACTTTTGGGTGCATTTCAAACAATTTTATGAAATATTTAATTTAATTATTTGAAATAACGTAGATGCAGCTCAAAAATGCATTGCATCCAATGAGCACAAAATCAGTTTCCACCTCCTCTTCCGACTGAATTGTGGCACAGCATTTTCCACACACAAATTCCCAACACATCAGCTTTCTACCCCCCCCCCCCCTCCACACTCCTCCCCACGCAGCTGCAACCAAACTAATTATGCAATGCGGCAAAGCGAAAATATTCGTATTAAAATATGAAACATATATACATATATGTTTGTGTATTTATGGACGTGCCAATAACTGCGATAAGCCGATGTGCAATGTTATTTTTCCGTTTAATTTTATCGAGAGAAAGAGAGGGAGAGGGGGAGAGAGCAAGAGAAAGTGAGAGAACTGCAAATAAGTCTGTGGCTCCTGTGAACTTAGTCAAAAATATGAAATCAAAGATAAATTTACTTATAATTTACATTAAAAGTAACTTTCTTTAATTATTTCAGAAATAATTTTACGCAATTTCTTAATTTCTTTTTAATATTTATACACGATTTCTAAAATATTTTGCTGTTTAAGTCAAGAAAGTTCAGATCATGGTTCAGTTTTAGGGGCCTACAGAAGTTTATACAAACAAAATCTCTTATATTCTCAATTGTTTAATGATGACTTTTGATGGCTACACAGTTTTTTAGCTTTAAAAAATTGTTATTAATATAATGATTCAATAATTATTTTTTTCATAAAGCTGAAATAAAGTGAAATACAGTAAAATATACAGCAATAATTTAATGCATTAGTTTAAATTAATAATACTCTGCCAATTAATTAACTCAAATGAAGGATGTTGCCATACGCATTGGAAAAGTTAATATGATTAAAATGAAATACTAAAAGCCAAAGAATAACAAAGCAAAATTCATATTTTCTAGTAAATTTAGGTGCTTAAAACCTGAAGAAGTGAGAATAATATTATTTAAAATAAAATATACTAAAAGCCAAATAATAACAAAGCAAAACGTTTAAAATTGAATTTATATTTTCTAGTAGTTAAAGATGTTTAAAACCTGAAGAAGTATTTCGCCAATGTCTTATCGTTTTACCTGAATGCTTTGTCTGGGTAAGAGGAAGTGCAAGTGAACATATTAGCATGCGCATGCATGTACTTAAGGTACACAGCTCGACAAATTGATCCCCGCGGGCTGAGGACAAACAGGCGCATTTACCTGTGCACAGTTGCCTGATTATGAACCCGATGTGCCAATAAATTGCACCGCTGTGTCATATTCATATCCATCATCAGACAGGAACTTAACAGTGCCCCAACCTCCCAATGAATCAGCCGAGGCGGAAGGAAGCAAATGCGTGCGCTAAGTGCGGCCAAAGTTCGATGGCAAGTCAAAGGTTAAACGCCCATTAAATTTTAGTTACGCCCTCTCTTCGAAGCCACCGAACTCAATGATGATGCAGCCCAGAACGGGAACGGTAAGGGGAAAGGGAATGGGGCAGGGGCAGGGAAAAGAAAACTAAACGTTGAGCCATTGGGGGCCATGCGATTAGAGTTGGCCCCAATCCCGTTGGCTGCGGTCACGCCAGCCAAAAGTCGCGCTCAGCCATCGTATCCCCATCGAGCCATAAATATTGGTAACACAATCTAAACACTGAGCCCAAGTGGTGGGGCCAAAGAAGTGTGAAAAGTCACACAATGAGGCGGCTAACATACACACACACACACGCACACACATGTGTAGAGACATATATATACATATGTATATGTGCGTGTGTGTGTGTGTGTGTGTGTGTGTGTATGTAGTGCCAACTCTCCACCCAATCGAGTGGCAACGTCGTTTTAAATCGCTACGAAATTGGTTTTCAATTTTTAAACGCCTCACGCCTGGACTCCTTTATGTCCTTTGTCCTGTGTCCTGGCATCTGTATGTATAGGTATTATGGCCTCCTATGCCTGAGACTTGCGTGCCTTTGAGCCACCTTCATCCACCCCTGCCCCCTGCCCCTTGACCTGCCACCGCCGTGTCGATTGTGTGTGCGTGTTTGGTCGCTCTTATGTTTTATACATGATTTTTCCACTTTCCTCGACTTTTTGTTTCTGTTCGGATTTGTGAAGTAGTTGGACCCAGAGGTCGCCGGGTCAGGCTTTGCTGCCAGCCCATAATTCAAGTAAGGCGTTAATCTCTGACACCCAACGCCAGCGCATATGCCATACGAGTGGACTCAACAGGATGAGGCAGGAGCTGGAATGTATATATACATACATGTATATAAAATGTGTATGTGTGCTCTTTGTTGCCCGCTTGACAAATGGCGCATAACTTCGAACGGGGTTAATTACTCAAAAGGTCAATTTATGTGTCGCGTTTATTAAGTTTAGTTTCAGTTTTATGTTTATGACGTTACATTATTCGATTTTCCGAAATCCTCAATGCATCGTTAGTTGGCCATTTCCTTTGATAACTGACTCTTTTCGTTATTAAATTTCTCAAATTTTCAATATTTATTGCATTTTGTAGACTGCTTTTCCTTTTTTTTAATTAACTTTTTTTATTAAATTTTCGTTTTCAATTTTGATTTTGATTTAATATTAAACTTTTCTTAATTAAATCAAAATTTTAAATCAAATCAAAATCAAAAATCTTGTGATTTTTTTATGATTGTGCATGCTCATAGCAATTGAAATGGAATTAGATATAGCAAAAGTAAGCTCAGAGCTCTATGTGATCTTCGACTTTTATTTAATAATTAATTTAATATAAATAAAAGTTATTATAATTGATCCTTTCTTCATCTCTCTTTATTTTGACAATATAAGTTCGAGTATATTTAATATTATTTCGATTAGATCAATCCTTCTTTAAGTCCTGACAATTTATTTTCTTATTTGACAGCTCACGTTTCGCCATTTCAAGCGACTCGCTTGAGTGCAACTTCAACTTCAACTGTCTCTGTGCATTTGCATTTACAATCACACCCACATGCAAAATGGCAGCTGTGGTGCCACGCCCCTTCTACTTCCGGTTCTTCGTCTTGACATCCTTTGTTAGTTTTGCATGTTTGTTACACGTTTAAATGTCAAATACGCAACGCTAAACACAATTCCTAAGCAAATCGCACAAAATGCGGCACATAAAAATGTCAAAGTTGTGCCGCAGCTATCTAACCTTCTCTCTCCCGCTCTCCCCCTCTCTCTCTCTGTCCCCCTCCCTCTCGCACTCGTGCTGCTTTTCTTCCCTCTTGCCATTTCCCGTCACAATCGACTATTGTCTGTGTGAGAAATGTAAATTTTATCTTTGGCAAAGTAACTTTTACAATTTCATTATGTTTCATTTGCATCAAATGCGTTTGCAACGCGCTGCCGCTGCATGCAAATGTGCCACGCCCCTTTTACCACTCTTTAACCACTCTCCCCCTCCCATTGCTGCTCATCATTTAACAAACGCTGAGCTGTGTTTGTGTGTGTGTGTGAGCTAGTGTTGTCAACATTTCAAAAGCTACAATAAAAAGCTAATTAAATTGAAAAAGTAGCTAGAAATAGCTAAAAAATTAAATGATGTGTCCGCTAGATTTTAGTTTTTGACAAATACAAATTAGTTTTCAATTCAAAAAATTTTATTTTATGGCAAGACCTTTTTTTTTTAATTTTAAAAAGTATTTTGTTTTGTAGCTGTTATTTGAAGTTTTTCTGAAAATTTTGATTATTGATTGAAAATGTTAAAGACTATTTTAAAAAGCTTTTTGAAAGCTCTTTTTTTTGTGGTATTTTTAAAATATTTTTAAAAAATAGCCAATATTCAAAAGTCTAGTTATAAAGTAGCTAAAGTTACAACTCTGCTTGCAGTACAATGTATGAGCTACCGATGATCCTTGTGCAACAAGGAGCAACTTTTTGATTGCCTCGTTGCCGCGTTGCAACTGTTAACGGTTTATGTTGCTGTTGTTCATTTTGGCAACTCCCAACGGCTGCAATTGAATGATTTCTCCAGTTTGCCGCCTGACCTTGTCGAAGTTGCTGCAAAACCATTTGCATGGCAATGACGCACATTCAACTAAAAAGTTTACCCCAGGACCGTCAGGATGTTCGTCCTGTTTGTGAGCATTTTTTATACAATTAACATTAGCATTAGGCCGTGTGTTGTTGCGATTTGTTCAAGCGACAATCGTATGTACGTATATACATATGTATCTAATGGCTGAAAGTCGGCTGCCATTTGGCAAATAACGTATACGTCGTGTTGACGCTTGCCCTTAAAAATTCCCTTTCAAGTGTTGGAAAGGGCGACGCGCTACACTGAGCAAACCCACTAAATATAATTAACATATGCTTTTTGAGTCTCAGCCAGCATTTGAAGATTTGATGCCTGCTCCTTGTCAAGGACTAATAACTTAATTGGACTGTGCTTGTGTGTGTGTGTGTGTGTGTGTGTGTGTGTGTGTGGCAGATAATGCGACTGTACCAAAAAACTAGCACAGTTTTTCTTCATTTCGCTTAATGAGAATCTAGTGCCAGGACATGGGGCAATGGGGGACATCGAAACTTTTGAGCTTCAGCTAGAAACCAAAAACTCGGTTTTTGGTTAATTAAAAGGCGAAGCGAAGGACAAAATTCAGCGAGCTTCTACTTTATCTACTTCTTGGCTGTAAACTGTAAAAGGAAGTGAAAGGTTGGAATAGACTTGCAGATACTATGTAAATTCAGTTGCTTTGCTTTATTTATGGCGCCCAGAGAGTGCACAATAATTATCATTAAGCAAATGAACTAAGGGCGAAGGATAGAAAGCCGACTACTTGAACTTAATTTGCAACAAACTTGGCTAAGTGCGAGTGCGAGTGCGAGTGCGGCAGTATCTGGGCCGCATTGTAAATTCCGTCTTTCACACCTGTTACACGCAATTATCCGGCCACATGCAAAGAAACTTTCGGTGCGGACTGTACTTGAAGCACAATCCTTGAGAGCGTTTCACTTCCGCCGCCACCGACTGAAGCTGGCACGGGAAGGAAATGAGTTTCGGATTAGGACACCAATCGAAAGAGAGAGAGAGAAAGACAAGAGAGGAGAGAATGAGAAGTTGTGCCATCAAGATAAAAGGGAAGGAGACTTGCGGGTGACCAGGCGACCAGGCGACCAGGAGACTCGGCGACTCTCAGAGTGCTGTATAAGTAGTTTGGGACTAAGTGCCACCGGCAATGGCAATGGAGCCGTGTGGCAAGTGCCGCACGCACTGATTGCCACTGAAATGCATGTGAAATTAACCTCGAGCGCTGCTCGGTTTAATTTGCACTCGACGCTGATGGCGGAAAAAGTTCTGCCACGCCTGTAATGCATGCCAATTGGGGGTTGGAGGGGGTTGGCTGCGTCTCAAATGGAATTTTCTTTTGCTTATTTGCTGGCTGCGTGACGGCTCGTTTTGGCCCGTCCTGTACCAGGTCCAACACGTTATGTGGACTTGCCACCTGCATCACTTTGCTCCACTTGCCGCTCACTTGCCGCAAAACATTTCGCACTTTTTTCCCGCTGCTAGTGGAGTCAACTTTGTCTGCATTTTGTTGCGCAAGTTGCAAGCTGTCAAATGTGCCACAACCGACTTTGCTCGGTAATCGCATTTGATGTGCCGATGGGTTTTGCTCTGAAAACTTCTGTGTACTCCAATTGAAGTATGTTAATGTGATGTGTACAGGGGCGGGGATCTATCTTTCTAAAAAGAAAGACGAGCATAGTATACTAACTAATGAGAAAACCATAAAGTTAGAGTAGTGATAGGTTGATGGTGAGAGGGGCAATAAAATAAGCTGATGAGAGCGAGTAAAGCTTGTTTAGAAAGTATTATTTTTTATTATTACTTTACATAGAAAGAAGACAGATGAGAGTTGCAAAAAACAAGGAACGAGTAACGAGTATCGAGTCAAGATATCAATTTATAAAAAGTAGAAGACGATAACGATTGTTCATAGATTAGATAACAAGGCACATTTTTTTAAACGAGTAATTTAAAAGAAAGAATGCGATGGGAGTAAATTGACGAGAACGAGTGAATTGATACGAGTACAACTCGTTACTTTATTATGCTATAATTTAAGCTATAAAAATAATAATATAGTATAATACTTTAGTTGTTAGTTGTACTCGAAGACGTTTGTCTTCGAACTAACAAGATCTATTTAAGAAGCCGTGATTTGACTTCTCCCATACCGTCAGTTAGTTTCCAAAAACAACGTAAATAGAAAGTATAGATGTAAAACGCAGAATAAAAGTAACGAATTCAAAGCACTCACAACAAGTCAGCCAAATAAGCTAAATAGATGAAAGCAAAAGCATCGATATTGACGGATATTAGGAGACAAAAGCTAAATAAACAGTTCGAGTTAAGGAGCTTAGAACAAGACAACAAATAATGCGAAAACAATGCGGCAAGAGATTAAATCGACGATTAACGACGCGTCGCTTCGCGGCTTCAATTGATTATTTTAATGAAATTTATTAACACTAGCGTAAATATTTTAAACATTTTCCGCAAAAGCACTCAAAATATGCGATTTAAATGACAGACTCATTAATATTAATGATACAGTCATGCTTTGATAAAGTGAACACATATGGAATTGTCTAATATTGAATAATTAAAAACCTTTACCAGTTAAAGCAATAGAAATACTTCAAAATTGCTGGCCTTATTAGGTGAACAGGTGTGACAACAATTAGTTCACTTTATCCAGAAACAACTGTATCTATATACATGTTTGTTTGGTGTAACCGCAATTTATAACCGCGTCTCATAAGCAGCTTATCAGCCGTTAAGGATATGAGTACATAGGTACGAACAAATTGCATGCAAAAAGCATCCAATTCATTCTTAATGGGAATTTGATTTATATTTATTGAATTTAAATGAAATTTAAAATCCGTCTTCACAATGCAATTGCAAATGGCCAGGTTCACACCGATACGAGTATCAACTATTCTGTTCAGTTAAATAATCTGTCCATATGCCGATTGAGTTGTTCAACGCATTAACGAAATCACCATTTAAATTGCAAATTGTGCGCGTAGACAGAAAAATGCCTGATTGGTTGTTCAACTCCCTGGGCATTGAATCTGGTAGCTGGTAGCTGGTATCTGGTATCTGAGCCTGGACTTGGACCCTTTGCCACTGACACAGCTGTTGTCTCCACACTCAACCGCATGATCTGATCGGATCTGATTCAACAAAAGCTGCAGCAACAGCTCCATCACAACAAAAGAAAACAGAACAGAACAGAGCAGAAAAATACGAATTTCATGGTCATTAATGTGCGACATTGATGGGTTGATTTTTGCATACCCTGTACCTATAAATTGATTAAAAAGGGTATACCATAATTCAACTTGATAAAGATAGAAATAAAGTCAAAGGTAAGGATCTAAAATATAAATATATGATATATAATATATGATTAACTAAGAAATAAAGTTCAACATTAGGATTAACAGAAAATAAGGTTAAAAATTATGATGAAAATATAAAAAATGTTAAAATTGCTTAAACATAAGAATAATGATAAAAATATATATAAAAATAAAATTTTTAAAAAAGATGAATCAAATAAAATACAGAGAACATTTAATAAGAGTTGAAGATGGGAAAATTGCCATGCTGGGTCCTTAGCACAGGGTATGCTACAGTCTATCATTCTCTCTCACTGGCAATACTTCAGGCAATGCCCATAAGTGCAATAAAAATGCAAAACCGAATTCGAATTGATTACACTCACGCATTCGCATTCGCTCTTAACACACGCACACACACACACACACACACACACAACACACACACACACAAAATGACAAAATATTATTCATTAACACATGCGTAAAACGCACAAGAACATTGCCATAAATAAATAATTGATGAATTGCAGATGAATTTTCATATTTTATGATGTTTAAGTAGTGGGCGGAGTCTACGCAGCTGCTATTGTCGTTGTCGTTGTTGTTGTTGTTGTTGTTGTTGTTGTTGTTGAGATGGCCAGAATACGTGGTAGAAAGGCAGAGGAAGAGAGGATTGAGTATCGAGTTTGGTCTCACCACAACCAGCTGCGCAATAATATTATGTTAAATTATACGATTTCCGTTTGGTATTTTTTTACGACCTACGTTAGCCCACAATCGACGCAACTTTGTACTTTGTCGTACAACGGTGCGTATGAAAATTGATTGTTGCTTTATTTATGATGCTCGCACTTGGAAAGCAGACATAAAAAATTAACACAAACATAAAATGCAATCATGCAGCTCTGTTGGGTCTCCTCCCCTTTCTCCTCCTCCTCCTGTTCCTCCTCCATTTCACCCCTATCACATGTGGTATCAACTGAACTCGCATTTGTCGCGGACGGCTCCACAATTTTGTCCATTTGCTTGATTTGCTTTTACGTGCACCCGGAGACAGCCACATCAGTGGGTCATGGGTCATGGGTCGTGGGTCGCGGGTCGTGATTCGTGTGCTTCTCGTGTCTTGGCCTAGCAATAAAATGCGTCAAACTTTGGCTCTAACGAGCGCCGATTTTACGATCCTACTGGCCACCATTGCGAACCTGGTTGACAGAGGTTCCTCCTCCCCTGGCTACTTCCCCCTTGAGCTCAGCTGTTTGCTGTCTATCCGAGTCTCCCCAGAGCATTACAACCAACACTTAATGACTTGTTATGTGCTTTTTATGCCACTTTTGTGCCAGGACTTTGAGTGAGAGGCTTAAAAGTTAAAATGCAGGCCACAACGCGAGCTGATTGAAAAGAATTGTAGTCAAGTAGGAAAATAACTAAAAGTCTTGAAAGTATAAGAAAAATATTTATAATTGTAAAAGAGTCGCGTTAAAAAATTCCGAAACTAAAACGATTACATTCAAAAATAAATAAAGTTAACAAAAACATTTTGGAATAAACAGTTAACATTTTAATTATATTCTTTCTGTTTATTTTCAGATTTTATTATCACAGAATCTAGCAGATAAAATCAGCGATAGCGAAAACATTTTCAATTCAATAAGAAATTATAATTTTATAAACGTATATTAGACTTCACACATCTTTAGCAAATTAAGATTCTAACAAACCTGACAGATGAATTCACTGAATTTATTTTTTAAATTTAGCCCTGGAGGGCAATTGCAATTGCACATGCCTCGAATGACCAATGCCAAAATATGCAATTAAACTTAATGAGTGTGAAATGCTCAAATGCAACTCAATGCAGTAGCTGATGCTAATGCTAATGCTAATGCTAATGCTGATGCGAAGGCAACAACAAGTTAATTCACAAAATTACAGACTCGGTTGGAAGTGCTGGAAATGTTGTCAAGCAAATCAGCTCATTCATTTGTCAATAAAATGACAATGGGCCGTCTCGAGTGCATTTTCCAGCAGCACTGAAAGTAATTTCAAAAGCCTTCTTTCCTCTAGTATTCAGCCGGCAAATAATTGTTCTTGCACTGATTTGACAAGGGAACAATAAGGCCAAAGACGGGATAGGACAGGACGGGACAGGACATTCCGAGGACATACTTTGTAATTGTCAACAGTCGCTGATGAAATGCATTTTATTAACACTTGACTTCTGCAGCCAGAGAGCCAACTAATCCTGGCCAGCTTTGTTCTAGCCCCATTACAGCTGTTTGCTGTCAGCTTAGCTTAATTTGTCAGCTAAGCAGGCGATTTGTGAAAAGTATAATAATAATTTAGCTCAACAATAATTGAATTAAAATTTCTGGTTTTAAAATGAATCATCAACCGGAAAGGAATTTACCATTCCTTAAGGAGGCGCTCAACTGTCGACAATTTGTTCAGTATCTTCGTCGTTTCGAGTCCACTTTTGCCTTGGAAGCTGCTCGCGATGCCGGATATAGCTATAGATGTTGTCCAGCTGAGGATCAGACATCAAGTGATGACAGTGAAGACTGGCAGTTGGAGGAAAAGTACTGGAATTATGTAGAGCGACAGAAAGCGAAACAGAAACCTCAAATGTTGTTTCAACAGCAGCGCCATTTAAATTAAAAATGAGGGAAGGGAAGGGAAAAGAGTTATAACCCTCCTCTCTCCACTTTAACTAACTTTGATATTAAATTTTTTAGCAAAATAATTATGCATAATGTGCTATTTCTAACTGGTTCATATTTAAAGTGTGTTTGGCTGTTAAATATTGATTCTCAGTGTTTTTGTTTGTTCTAAATCGATTATAATTATCGCTTTTGTTGTTGTAATCAATGCAGCATTAAGTACACTCATTTACAGTCAGTCCTGTTAACAGGACCCGACAGTACTGGAAAACTTTAAAGTTACCCTTCATTGAGAGTAAATCGATACTGAACTAAAAATCTGCAATTAAGAGTTATATTACTCAATTGACTTCGGATTTACTAGCTGAAAATGAGAAGACTTGAGATGTGCTGAAGTCCTTAATGGGAAATCCTATTGAAAATAATTCATTTTAAATGCCCCTCAAAATAGTACTAAATTTAAATATATATGCTTTCCTATACGCTCCTTGAAATATTTTCTTATAAATAGAACATATAGTAACTAATGATTAAGCAATTTTATTAAACTTGCACATTTATTGATAATTATATCCTCTATATTTTCCCTTGAACTTAATTGACTTTTCAAACATTTTACTTAGTATAACTTCCGAATTTGGCAATTATGTATGCTGCCAGTTAGTGTTAATTATTTTAGGTTTATCATTTCATTTTCAAAATTTCATATTTATTTACCCCTTTGGTTATTATTTCAATGTTGTTGTCCGACTGAAATTTCAGTATAATTTCTGGAAAAACCTATTGGTATTTTTGTGTCGTCCATCCATCTGTTCGTTCGCCTTTGTATTTATGTTATTGTGTAAATTTCATGTTCCTGTTATTTGAGTTTAGGACAAAAGAGGCATAGACCAAATTCGCATATATTGTGTATTGTTTATGGCATTTGGAATAATATTTGTGTTTCGATTTGGGGCTGAGCAGATGAATTTTCGAATAGCATTTTAGGTGCGTCAACCTTTCATTGTCAAAATATTATGGCGCCATCAACGATTTATGACCGCAGTGTTGAATTATTCACACGAAATTCGATTAGGTCATAAAATAATGTTTTCAGTCGCTGAGGGAGGCTTGAATAGAACTAATAACGATTTTATGAGCTACCTAAATGTTAAATGCTAATTGAGAACTCTGTAGACTTTATTGATTTGCAATACTAATTTATGATTAAACATAATGATATATTCAAAATGAAGTTATGAAAATGGTAAAATATCTGAGGTAGTAGTATCTTAAAATATTCCGATTCAATCTTGTTTTTATATAAGTTTTATTTAGAAATTTCTCATCTCAAAATATTGCTACCCATTTCCATTTAAAATTTTATTTAAAATCCACTTAAACAGAAATTGTAGCAATTTCTTGTTACCTTTTTTGCTGTAATCACATTAAAGTGTTAGCGATGTTATATGTGTATGTATGTATAGGTGTGAGTATACTAAATGTAACCCTATCAACAACTCAACGAGCTGCCGCACTTTTCATTCGCTAATCTAAATTAATGCTCCTCATTCACAATGGTCGCGGTCGTAGCTTTATCATTCAATTAAAAAACACATAAAAAAAGGGAAAAAGCAAAGGAAACGCGTGCATACAAAATGTGCGAGTTTAAAATGGGAAAATGTTCGCACTAGACTTGTACCAATCCCCTTTTCAAATGCCTAACCAGGCCTAAACAACACAAATAAGCGAACGGGAAAAGCGAACGCATTGGTGAAACAATTTGCGCTGCCGCCGACGAAATAATGAAGTGTTTAGTTGATTATCTGAACGCATAGGCTCGGGATCAGTATCCAGGAATAGAAATGATAGAACAGAGTGTTGGGTAATGGGAGGAACTGTTTCTGGTGAAACGATTTGGCTACCCAATTCCAATTCGAATTGCAAAGCCTATTCACATAATGGGCAAGCAAAGTCCAATGCAATCAGACAACGTTGGGTTTGTTTTGCTATTTGGGCAAACGGAGAGGCAGACAGACAGACAGACAGACAGACAGACAGACAGACAGATAGACAGACAGACAGACAGACAGATAGATAGTAAGGCAGTCAGACAGTCGGTTCGGTTGTGTCTATAATGCGCAAATAAACAGTCAACAACTTGGCCATAAAAACTCTAAAAATTACCTCAAGTTCGCTTTGGGGCACGCAACTCGCAACTAGACGGCAGGATTCCCATTCCCATTCTCTTTTTCTTTTCTCTTTTTTTTCCCCAGTAATAAAAGGCACAAACTGCAGATTATCAGTTAGTGGGGCAGGCGGAAGGATATGGTTACGACAACGGATTTCTAGGGCGTGGCACGCATTGTGCATTGTGCGCCTTTTTGCGGTGGCACAACAAAACGCAATTGCATTGATAACCCAAAATGCCAGTTGCAGCTTTTGTTGTGCCCCAATGTTGCATGCACTGCACACATATTTCAACTGCAAATCAAATACATGCCAGTTTAAACGGAATGGAATGGTATGGGCGTGTGCGTGGGCGTTTAGGCCTTGGTATTGCATTTTGGCTTGCAAGTTGTTTTAACTGTGGATGGCTTAATTAAATTTGATTAGATGTGTTTTGCGTTTGCTTTGGCCCGGGCAATTAGTTACTTTTGCATGGAAATTGATGGGCATGTTGAGCTAATTGGCTAATTGATTGATGACTGGCAGACAGACATTCCTACAGACTGAAGCAACTTGCACTTAAGGTGCACTGAATAGACAGACAGAGAGAGAGAGGGAGAGAGAGAGAGCTGCTTACTTCTATACTCCTTACACCTGCTGCTGAATTGCCAAACTGTTGCGTAGTTTATCAAAAATGCATAAGAGCCCTGTCGGGTTTTTCGTTAAGTTTATCTTTGGCCGCTGTCGCCCCCATGGACTGGAACGCAGATTGCTTGGGGCGTCCATCAGGTTGCGCCCTGCATAATGTATATAGAAATAACCTTGGTCCGAAATGCGCCAAAAGAATAACTGTGCATTGTTTGCAAAGAAGAAGCAACTTTACTTTTTGCCATCCCCATCCCTTGGGTGGCTTGCAGTCCTTGTTCTTGTTCGAAAAGGGGGTTGGGACTCGGCAAAGTGCTAAAGTTTGGACTGCGCGCATGAAATTTCTACTTAAGTTGTGTACTGTAGTAGTATTTTTTTTTTCTTCCGCCTTCCACCCTTCTCCCTTCAGATCTTGGCGCGTGCTCGTTTCGAGTAGTTGAAATTATTTTATAGTATAAAACTTTAGTTTTTTAACTTGCCCGCTTCTACAAGTCGTACTTGGCATCCGCTCACACTTTTTTTTGTTGTTTTTTTTCTTATTTTTTTTGTTTTGTTTTTGCATATTTATATTTTAATAAGCATTCTTGCAGCTGCGCTTTGGCGCCTGCTACAAATGCTCTGCGCAATTTTACTGCAATTTCTGACAGGCTTAGAAAATCATGGTGAACAGAAGTTATGAACCCAAAGCCCGTAAATGCGTCTGTCAGCTCCAACTGGCAACTGGCAACTGGCTACAGAGCGCGGCAACATGGCGTATGATTGTTATTAATTTCACATTATGTAGAAGTGCAGAAAGGGCGCTGTGTTCTTTTTGTGCAATATGCAATAAGTGTCAGCTCAAATGATATTTACTGTCAGCTCTCCTCAGCAAAAGCGTGGAGTGAAATGATAATGAACCAGTCGAGAGCGCTCGACATAATATGAAATGGCAGGTGGTTAGGTTTTGATTCGTTATTCAAAATACTAGACCAAGAGTGGGCTCATCAGCAATCATTCAGTATTCATGTTCTTTTAAAGCGATATTTATGTTCAAATAAGCCAGTCTAATTATTTGAAGGTGCTTTATATGATATACTTGTAATGTGTCAGTTAGTTAAGTTTATTAAGCTGAAGTTTTTCATTTTATGAAAAATTTAAATCTTTTTATTTATAAATGTTAATTCATAATTTATTAACAATTAATTCTTAATACGTTTATACCCTAAACTAGTTATCATTCTACATTCCAAAACTATGGGTACAATAAGTTGTACTTTTTTCGAAATCGTTTTTATTTGTACCATTCTTTGCTCTATAATATTATGGCCAAAAAATATTCGAAACTAAGCTTGTCTCATCAATAGTCATGTAATATTTTAATCGTTGTCAACGATTCTAAAAATGTGTACTTAAATTAAGGCTGCAAATCTCACAAATGTTGTTTTACTTTCGGTTCCAGACTCGGTTTCATTTAATACAAGAAAAATAAATTTTGATTACATTTTTGCTTGATTTTAAGAGCCCTCAAAATTTATAAAATATATTCATTTAGAAAAATATCGATTTAATAATTTGATCTAATCACCGTTAACTGAAATGCAATTTATGTCGTTTGTGCTATGAAAATGCAATTAAAACGATTTCTCTATGAATATTTTAGATAAAATAAAACAATAACAAAAGCGTCACAAGCACTCACGATGGATGCTTCAGTTTCAGTATTCGGTTTTGATGTGTTCGCTTTTATGTTGTTGTTGTTGTTGTTGTGCATTATTGTTGTTGCATTTGCCGCAATTGTTAACCGTTTACACTTCAATACATTGTGGCTGGCAGCTGCTGAACAGATTATGTATCTGTGTGTGTGTGTCCAAGTGTGTATGTGTGAGTAAGCGATTGTTTATGGCGTCTGTGTCTGTGTGTGCGTTGGCATTGTATGGCACTGTGTTTTTGTAACAAAATATAATCATAAACGTAATTTAATCGCGCCAAACCGCGTCTGTCACGTACTTGCCAACAACATTTGAACAGACACTCCCACATGTACACACACACACACACACACACACACACATATAGTTACATCGCTAACAATGTTGGCAATGTTGACAGCAGAAACTGTTATAATAATTCAATAGACAGCCATTCCCCAATAATGTCGATTCAGTATAGTAAATTCGCTTGGAATCGCTGCGACCTGCCAAATGTAATGATCACCTGTGTGTGGGTGTGCGGGTGTGTGTGTGTCTCGGGGAAGGGTGTATGTGAATGCCAAGAAATTGATTTCGTTATCCAAGCACGTCATAGAACACATAAAACTATTGTCTATTGAATTAAATTGTTTTCATTACAAATGGCAGCCAAAATAATTTGAAATGAAATTTGTGTGCCTGCCAAGGGAAATATTGTTGCAAAATGGCAACAAAGTTGCCAATTTTTTTTAGTTTTGTCAACAAAGTGTTAAACTTTAGATTACATATACTAAATAAGTGTTTAGTTATACAGTTAAACCCATAACTCGTAGAGTACAAGAAATTAATTTAATTCAGAGAGAAAATAACTTTTGACATTAGCTCTGATTAGAGACAAATACAAATACGTAACAAAACTTTTTATCATACCGAAACTGAAAAACCGAAATTTTAACCGCATTAACCGTTAAGATTTTAAAGAAACAAAGTGGAAATTAGTTCAAAAGTACTTTTTTACCCTAATTTTATCACCTGAAGTCGATTAAAATTATAAATTAAAGATTTAAAATTTTTGAAAATTTTCGAAAAATGTAAAGGGGTAACACTGTAAAAATCTCAAAATTTTCGAAAAAAAATGTTTGTCTCAGAATCAAAAAATTTAAATGCAGAGTTAAAGCAGGTTTGATATTATGAAAAATAGAACATTCCTTATGGAAATCGAATGAGCTTTAATGAAGTTGTGCTTGTTGAAAGTCCAAAAAGAGTCAATATTTCAATGTAAAATATCCTGACTATCAAAACTTGAAACTATATCTTAGACACATGTAAATAGACATTGAAAAGTGTAAGATCTATATATTTATATAATATATATATCGGAGGATTATATAAAATCAAAGGATAAATCAAAAGTTTCCAAATCAGTGAAAATCGCTTATGTCTAATTCATGTCTATAATAAGTTTTCTGCTTGAGGAGCGACTGAAACTTGAGTTGAGTTAAACGCAACATCAGCGCAACTTGAGGATGACGAACTAGACGCTTTGGAAAGGTAAAGGGAAGGGAAGGAAGAGATGAGGGTTAACCCCAGGCACGTGTGGGCTAAATCAAAAACAAAGAAAAAAGATGAAACTGAGGTGCGTTAAATCTGGATCTTTTGTTTGTTGGCATGGCAAAAGCGTCGTGAATGCGCGTAAATTACGGCTGACATGACGGCGTTGTCTATGAAGGCGATGGCGACGGCAATGGCTGATTGATGTGCGTGCCTCGCCTATGCAGCGTACTGCAACTTTTGCCAAAGTAAGCCAAGGATCCAAGGATCCAAGAATCAGTAACGTTGCACGTTGCACGTTGCACGTTGCACGCATGACAGCTGCCATGTGCCCGGGGTGACTGTAAAACTGTAAAACTGTAAACCACAGCAGATGCACTTGCTCCAGTGACATGTGTGCAATGCCATACCGTGTCATGGGCTGCGTTTATCCTTGTCACCTTTTAGTTTTTCGGCGTTGACAAGCGCACACAGTTGACAGCAGCTCCCAAACTCCAGAACGGCAAGTGCATTTATCTCTGTAGACCAGTCACCAGTTCCAGTTTTCAGTTTTCAGTTTTCAGTTCCGGCTTCAGCTTTGGCTTGCCTATAAAGCGAATGCCTTTTGAATAACTTGGCATATTAGCGTTTCCGTTTCCGTATCCTTTCAACTCAGTTCAGTTCAGTTGAGTTGAGTTGCGTTGCGTTAAGTACAGTTCAAGCTAAGCGCGTCCCTGTGTGGGTATTTGTCAAAAGGATTTTGCAGTGATTTAGCAACTGGCCCAAATTTCACGCTACCCCCCACCCAAAAACTGAACGCGCCTCTGACGGACAGCCTCTGACAAGGATTCGCCTTTTGTGTTTGTGTCTCTTGCTCGCCTTTCCCTCTCTCTCTCTCTCACTCTCTGTGTGTGTGTGTGACAGGATTAGCACCGCACCAGAGTTAGAGCCCTACATGGCGAGTGGAGAGCACACAGACATTATGCTCTGCCCCCTTTGCCCCTTACGCCTCTCTGGGTTGATGCCACAGCCTGAGCTGCTGCAAATTAGCTGCCTAATTGTTTGCCAAAGCCGCAACGCAACTTTGGGTACGCTTCTTAGGGAGCTTCACTTCGCTTTGCCGCTTTGCCGCTTTACTAGCCAAATGACAGTTGAATAATGTGCGCTCCATAAGCAATTAACGCGCCTACTGGGCTTATACACACACACACACGCACACACACACTGGCACACACATGCCTACAAATTGAGTCAATAATTTGACTCTGCCACATTCTACGGTCGGTGGCACATTGTGCATAATAAATAAACGCCATGAAATACGCGACTTAACACAGCTCTCTCTCTGTCTCAGCAGCTTTGCTCTGACTCTCTGACTCTCTTCCTCTACCCCCCTGTGTGTGTGTGTGTGTACTGAGCGAGTGTGTATGCGCCATCTGACACCACCTTGACTCATTAATTACGCACTGGCATTTTTATTTTCATTGCATACTTTTATACAATTTATTATTACAATGCGCGAGGCAACATAACACAATACAAAATGTTGAAATACTCGTACAAATTGCCATTTTCTTTAATTTTTCTCTCTTATTTTTTCGGTTTTTTTTTTGCATTTGTGTGAGTTATTGACAGAGAGACACATACATTCATTCATTCACACACATGGCATTGTGGCGAACAGGACAAGCCACAAATGAAACGTGTGCTCTTCATCCTCATTCTCATCCTCATTCTCGTCCTCCTTCTCGTCCTCATTCTCGTCCCCATTCTCGTCCTTGTCTGCTCTCAGCTGCTGCTTATTTGCATAGTTGCCGCAGTTTCAACTGTTTGTCGTACATTGTCGTTCAATTCAATCGGTTATTGAATATAAAGGGTATCACGATTTCATAGCTCAACTTGCAGCTAATAATGATAGCGATCACTACTATATTTATTTGCTTATATATAATTTGTATCAAGTCTGCAAGTCTTCAGTTTCTTATTAAGCCCATACAATTATTTAATTTAAAATTTCGAGCCTTCCTAAAAAATCTAAGATAAAGATAAGATAAATAGATAACCAGCTGTCTATTATTTAAATGTTTGCCCTGTTTGAAAACAAATTTATAATGCACTCTAAAAAGGTGTGACTCTGTTTTCAGATCTTTAAGATGAGTATGGAGCTTTAATATGAATTACAAGAGCTATCTAAGTATTATACATAAATTTATAGTTTTAAAACAAACTTAAGCTACAATTGGTTAATCTTTTGAGTTTTAAAGTTGTCTAAATAAATTAAACTAAAAGACTTTTTTGCAAATAAAACTCAGATTAAAAGCAGTGATCTATTTCAAATATCCATCAAAATATCAAATAAATATCAAAATATTTAATCGAATATACCAAAAATAATAAGTTTGTTTCAAATGCTTCAACGCGAATATACTTACATATGTACATATGATATTTATTCACTTGTTGTATTAATCGCTATTCTGATTATTTTAATGGGATCAAAGCTATTTGGATTGCTCGTAATATTCCATATTTATTCACAAAGGTTTCGAGCTTGCACTTTATGAAAAAAGTGTTAATTTAATACTTGGTTCATATTTCCTGTTGTTTGCCAATTCTGCAGCATTTTTTTTTGAAATCATCAAAAAACTATCAAATAGAAATGCTTCTCATATATTAAAATAAAAAAAGGCCACTGCAAACATTGATGATGATTAAATGTCCTCTTTGGCCCCTTTTGCCTTTTGTGCTTCGAGTTAAGGTTATATTAAATTACAAACAACATAAAGGAAGGCAAAAAAGAAGAAAAAAATATGTAAGAGAGAAAGAACGTAAAGATATTCTTTCATTTGCAAGCAGCGCATTCCAGTTTCGTTGGATCTGCAGTTGCATAATATAAATTTTCACTTTTTACATTGCTTATTTCTGGGATTTTTGTTGTTGTTGCTGCTGCTGTTGTTGTTGTTGTTGTTGTTGTAGTTGCTGCTGTTGATGCTACTGTTGTGTGTGGTCGAATTTTCCCCAAAGAATCTGACGCACTTATCGCAAATTACTTTGGCAGTTGCAACTGCGCTGCTTTTGTATATAAATTTAACAATTTACTCATACACATGCATGCATGCACATGGGATTGTAAATTACAAACACACACAAACACATACCCAAACACACATGGACTTTTACAGAGAAATGTTGTGCAAAGGGGAAAGCTGCTTTTATAGTTGCTGCAGGCAAATGAATTGAATTTGTAGATACTCGTACTTTGAGAAACCAAAATGAGACGTCAGTGGCCAAGGCAATGCCATGGTGATGGTGATGGTGACAACAACAAAAATGTGTAAAGTTTTGGCCATACTCTTGTACAAGCGAGTACAACATGGCGTATGTGTAATATTCCTTTGGCGCATTACAAGTTGCTCGGGATAAACTTCATCAACAAACAAACTGGCCAGGTTGCTGCATATGCAAATGTGACAAGCAACAGCAGCTGCTGCAACAGCAACAGCAACAGCAACAACAACAACAACAACAATTACAATAATATGTTGTTGCTGTTGTTGAAACTGTAACTGAGCCACAATTAGCTGCATGGCTCAATAAGAATTACGACTGACAAATTTTTTAAAGGCCCAACGTGCACAACGATTGCCAATTAGCTGCTGCTTGGGGCGTTTCAATAGCCGACTTAATGGGCTGATGTTGCTGCCACAAGCAGCGGCAATATACACATACACACACACACACACACACATACACGCTGCTGTTGTTGCAACAACAACAATGCGTACTCATAAGTTATTGTTGTTGTGTCGGCTTGCATAAGATGTTAACGCGCACTTAATGCCACTTAAAAATATACATAAATCGCTGGACTCTTGTAAAAGTGGCAGGGAAAGAGAGAGAGAGAGAGAGAGAGAGAATTGGGCTGTGGCAACTGTTGCCCGTTGGTCGCTTGTCCACTTACATGGCTACTTACAACGCAGCTCAAGCATATGCAGATGGCCATGTTATGCCCAGCCCAATGCTCTGTTTGCCTGTCGACAGCAGCAGCAGCAGCAGCTGCAGAAGACACAGAAAGAGAAAGAGAGCGAAAAAGAGAGAGACATGGCCAGTGTGGCAACTGTGACTGCGGCACGCAATTAAGTGCATTTAATTAATTATTGTTGATAAAATAATATTTTCACAATTTATTGTGCATTCGTCGACCGTGGCAACTGAGTGCAGCATTTACTATATATTTATTTTAATTTTTTTATTTTCATTCTCATTTTTATTTATGCATATGTGAGCGTACATAAATAACGTGAACTGCAGTTTGGAGTTGGAGTTGGAGTTGGGCAGCTGCCTTTGTTGCATTGGACACTTTTGTATGCTGACGTTATCAGTGCGCTGCCAGCAGTTGTTGGCCAATGCATTGGAGCGTTATCGCTGTCCTGGCAGCATCAGCATCAGCATTGCCTATCATTACCAATCGATGCCGATGCCCAGCGACATCCATGCCAGCCGATGCCAGATCAATGCGAATAACAATAATTTCTTCCGGTCGAATGCCAACGAACGACGTTTGCACACATACACACAGATAGACAAGAGAAAGAGAGGGGTAGAGACAGGAAGAGGGAGAGGAAGGGAGACAGACTGGTCGCCCAGCGACAGCATTTGCATACAGGATGCGCATAAGTATACAAGGATTGACAGGATGTGCGGGCCGTGCACTCGCTTTGTTTGCTGCCTCGCCGTTTTGACGAGCGCTACACCACAAAGGGGAGTGGGAAGAGGGGAAAGGGAAGAGGAAAGAGAGGCGGCAATAGGAGAAGCGACTGCATTTTCAATTCATTTTTGTCGTTAATTGAATTGAATGCTAAGCTCAAATGAAGCTACAGCTTCTAGTCTACAATCAGTCTTCTAGCTAAGAGGCTCTTTTTTTACAAAAACCCTAACAAATATATATATTTCAAAGTATCAGCTAAATGTCAATTAATTAGCATCCGTATACTTAAAAAAGAACAGACTTTCAGATCGAATTTCATTTTCTTTTTGGGTTGTGTATCTAGCATATTATTATTGACTTAATTAAACTTTATCTACTTTTCAGTCTTCATCATTAACTTTACACTAATATAAGTTATTACTTTTTAATTTTAGTCTTAGTTTAATTTTCTACATTAATTTACCTTTTGCCGACTGCTCATGCTACAATAAATAAATAAATGAGTGTATAAGGTTTGGGTGCATGAATTTATTTTTATTGATATGAAAAATCAGTATACTTTCTTTTTATTCTAAAGCATATTTTCGACACGAATAACGGTGATAGAATAATTATTTATGGCTGTTCTTTTAACAAGATAGGGTGGCAATCGAGTTCAGTTAACTGCAGACAACTCTACCTAGGCGATTGGCTTACTTCAAAATGCTGTTGGTTACAAAAACCTACCTAGCCATAAAAGGGATTACTTTAATACAATTACTCGAATTAGCTATGATTATCACAATTATTAATTATTTTGATATCTCGAGAACAGATATATTATTATTTGATATAATTTTAACGCTGATTAATTTGCCAGCGAGCACAGTTTTGAAAGAAGAATCCATCATATATTATGATATGCTGTCACCTGCAAAACAGCATTCACGCTAGCCATTTATTATAAATAATTATATTTTGCAGCATACCAATAAATAATGTTTAATGTGCAACGGCACTAAAAAGCAAACCGTTATAATTAATACTGCTTTATTGTATGACCAATAAAATTCCCGGCCAAAACTGAATTTTATCATGTCACGATGCATATACCAAGCACATAACTATGCAGATATATGCGATATATATTTATATATATACATTGATTTAACGATATGACATTGGCTGTTGAGTGCCCTGAATCCTTTAATATGCCCGACTTTTTTATGCTGGCAACACGTTTTTTCCACTAACCCAAAAGATCGCTGTGAAAAAAACAGCGATTTACCTGCTCAACCTGTTATTTTACAGAACTCGGCTTTTTTTCTCACACACATTCCCACTGAACTGTCAGCGGGACAAAAAACCCATGAGGAACGGTTGAAGGTGCAATCAGCGCTTTGTGCATGTCCAAATGCTGACAATAAAAAAAACCAAAAAGAAAAAAAAACTAAAAGCCCTAGCATATTGAAATTTGAAAACAAAGGCTTCTATTCAAACGCTGTAAAATTGAATTCAGCTCAAAAATGTAGTGAGAGCTTTGACAAGTTTCGACCAAAACATTCTTATTAAAAGTTTAAGCAATCAAATTAGTTCCTTCGATTGCTGAGCCCGCATCGAAATCTTGGCCTGTAATAACAGGCCTAACCTTGTGCCGGATTGGGGAATTAAGCCAAAGAAAAACAGCAACTACTTAGCCCAGAAAAAGGGCTTATCAGGCAATTCGGCTTGAACAGTTGCTGCTGCTCGACTTCTGCTTGTTATGGTAACCAGACAAAGCGCCGGCTAATCCTCGAGAAAGACTCTTCACAAAGTTCTTCAAAAAATTGTCAGCTAATAATGCAAACAATGCGCCGGTTAACAAGTCCGAGATGAGGCGCAAATTGTATCATAATTGGGAAGGGGCAGAAGGCGTATTAGGCTACTCGTCTAAAGCGACGCAATTAGCGGGTTTTTGGTAGGAACAACATTTTGTGGCCAAGGCCCCATAAATTGGCAACTGAAATGCCTGCAGGCGTTCAGATAGTGCGAGCGGCAAATGTCAGCTGTCAGTTGTTGTCCTGGCTTTGGCCAGTTGTCGTTGTTGTTGTCGTTTTGTCCTGTTTTCGTTGTTGTTGTTGCCATTTTGTGGTTACGCCTGTTTCTGGCCAAGCGGCTGATTTCGTTTCGTTTCGTTTCGTTTCGCGTCGTGTCGCTTTTATTCCGCTTGATGTCGCTTGCCAGACATATTTCTTTAATGAATTTAATCGCGCGTAATAAACCGTCGCAGGCTTCAATGTACAAGGCTCTTATAGCAAACTCACAAATACACACAAACAAACACACACACACACACAGATGTGCACTTATGCACACAGTAGTGTTGTCCTGGCCCCATGGCTGCTTATATTGTTTGCTTGGAGTCTTTGTGGTCGTTTGACGTTGATAAGCATTCTGATTTATTGACAAACAAACGGAATACACACATATATGTACATATATATATTTGTGTATATATGTGTGTGTATCTCTGTTGTATGCCTGTCTTTGTGCCTGGCATTTATTTAAATTTATATATTTATTTATGGCCGTTCGCAATACAAATACATCGTGACAGTCATACAGACAGACAGACGGAGAGACAGACAGACAGATAGGTAGACAGTCGGATCGCATCGGTCGCTTTTTAAACACACTTTTCAGAATTCGCATTTTTTGTATGCTTTTGCTTGGCTGCATTTCCGTTTGAATTCAATAATTTAAACTTCCGGCGTAAGCCGGAAATGACAAATAAAATGCAGCGCCATTCAAATGCACTGCGAGAAACAAATGCGCATTAAATGCTCTAAAATTGTCACTGGAATTCACAAGTTTTATTTTATAATAAGAAACTTTAAATTCCCTGTAGTGAACACTTCAGAAGTGTTTTAAGCTTAGATTAGAGATTATAAGAGTTAGAGCAACAAAATTCGGTGATAATAGAAACTTGTTGATCTTAAGTTTAAGATTATTCTAATTAATTTTGTTTATTGTCAAATAATCATTGGTGTCTTTTAGTCTTTTGAACATTTTTGGTTTGAGTTGAAAGTCTAGTAATATTTCTAGACTTTCAACTCCCAAAACTCTGTCAAAACACTTTTTAGTCACAGTTCGTATTTATTCAGTATATTAAGTTAAAATTGTTTTAATTCTTTTATTTTAGTTTCAAAAACTATTAGAATATGTATTGAATTGAACTGGTTGTGAACTAGTTATTTCTTATACAAATAAGTTTGTTTATATAAAAAATTACAAAATTCCTTATTTATTGATGGCTTTGATGGCTAAAGTCGACTTTAGTCCTTTTCGATGGCAATTGATGCGCTTTTTGAACTTCGACAGGAACAAGAGCTGTTCAATTATCTCTGTGTGTGTGTGTGTGTGTGTGTGGAGAGAGTATGTATGTGTGTGTGTGTGTGTGTGCTTGGCTATAATTGCGTCAGGCATTTTTGACTGCAACTCCAACTGCAATGTGAAAATCACATAAATTACGTGATTTTCGCGTACGGTTCTTTGGCCAAATCCGAGCATAAAAGTCGCGTGCTAAAAAAATGCAATGTATATTTTTTTGTGCACACAAACATACACACAGAGAAAAAGGCGTTGAATGACCATGAATTACATAAAAAGCCGCAAATACCGAAGTCAAAATGCGTTGCACTAAAGCATTGTTGCTGTTGTTGTTGCAGTTGTTGTTGCTGTTGTTGCCACCGAGTGCAAAGCATTCCAATGTTGCTGTAACCCATGCTGCCCATGCAGTCCTTCGTCCTGCGTCCTTTGGAGCAAATGCAAATGCTGAAGGAAGAAAAAAAAGAATGAAAATGAATGCAAATATATATTGCAATCCTTTAGGCGTATGGAACATAATGAAACGAAAATGCTACTGTGGCAGCAGGCAACAATCCGGCCGAGGACAACAAGGACAACAAGGACAACCAGGACAACCAATAGGGCCAACTGCGATTGGAATGGGGACTGCAACTGGAACTGGAACTGGGCTCGAAATGCACAATGCGGCGCCCGCAACCGAAAGCCAGCCAGAATAAGCAGAAGAAATATATAAAAACATGCAAATATTTCTTTGGCCAACATTTTAACGGGCTCTCTTTTGGCCCGGTCTGCCCGGATTGCCAAGTCCGTTTGCCAACCAATTCCCAGCAATTTTTATACAAAAATGTTTTTATTTATACTGTTGGGGCGTCTCGCAATTGCATCTCGTGCCGGCCTGAATCCTGCCTCTGATCCTTGTGGTCGCTGCTTGATTTATATTGATGAATGTCCGTTTGTTCGTTAGTTCCGTCTTCACAGACTGCCAAAGAGATTTACTCTCGATGCATGCAACGACACGGGCGACACGGGGCGGTCAACTTACTTTACACATTGCCCTTACACACACACACACACACACACACACACACACACACACACACACACACGCAGACACACACACACACTTGCTTATGCTCAGCACCAGAAATTATTGCATACTTTACGGAAATTAACCGCATTTCCATTTCTTGCACGCATGCAGAACGACCACAACACCACGTTCCCCACTCGCTTCCCCACTTCCCCTGGCTGTGCCCTTTTTCACTCCCCTTGCTGCCCTTTTCACCTTCATGTTTTACACACATAGACCATTTTAATGACTTTATTTTTGTGCTGCCATACAATATTATTTATACACTTGCTCCGGATTGTTATTACTTTGCCATAACGTTTGATTCTTTTTGCATTCAGTTATTGCAAATTGTTAATAAAAATCGTATATATATTTTTTGAATATTATTTATATTTTCTTTATGTTTTCTACCCCATCCGTAAGTGAATAATGGCATAATTGTGGGAAAAAAATGTATGTATGAAGTTTTTTTTTTTGGTTAATAAACTGCATTTAATGAACCATGTAAAATTGGGTACTTGAATTTAAATGTTGCGTTTTTTCAACTTCCACTTGAAATTTTCGCAATTGTTGGTTTTATATTTGTCTGAAAGATTATATTCTCTATTTTCAATCTGCACATTTAATTTTAACTATTCGGATTTAAATAATTATTACTACAAATATAGCATTGACATTAAAAGAAGAGCAGCATTTGCATAAAAGCATACAAATTTGAATGGCTGGTTGACACTGTCATTAGAACTAGCCTTTGAATTAATTTTAGTATTAGTATTATAACTAATTTTTTCATAAACATAAGCATTATTATGAGAATTATTATTAGTCTATATAAATTTAGATACTTCAACAAATTGATAACTTATTAAATATAAATGTTTCATATACTATTAAAAAAGGACTTTTGGCAGGTAGTAAATCAAACATTTAGAGTATCTGGAATTCGTGATAATTACTTAAAATGCCTTTTATTTATAGGTATGTATGTATCTTGTTGCTTTTGCACTCGTATGGGGAAAAGTGCGTTGGGCAGAGGGGAATTCGCTGGGTGCACATTCCCACATGTTTCTTTGTGACATTTTTCTTGTGTATTATTAATCAACTGGGAGTATTTATAATTTATGTTGACATGCACTTATTTATAAAATTCGCAGCACACCAAAAGAATGGCAATGAAAATATCATTAACAACAGCGACTTGGATTTTCCGCTGTTGCCGTTTTTATGCTTTTATTTTTTAGCACTTCCTGGAGGTGTGGAATTTCCACAAGTGGCTTGACACGAGAGAAATGTGTTGAATATTTAATGCAAATTGCATATTAGTCGTATTTCAAACGCAGCGCGAAGGGGTTTTGAATACATTGGAAAAGGGTCACGCAATAACGAGCAACTTTAACCCTTGTGATTGTTCCGATTTCCCCTTTCAATAGCAGCGTTTGTTTTCAGTTCTATTATTTCTCGAATTGCTTCACATTTTCCCCACTTTGCCATTTATTTTCAAACTTCAGCTGCAAGAAGTTTTCCCAAGTAATGACTCCAACTCGTTTTCATGCTCGAGTTTATCCTTGAGGCACGTACCAAATGGCATCTCATTTCCGTTGGACCAATGGAATTCGCATGCAAAGCGAGCCAAGGTGCAAAATGAAATGAAAGCTAAGGATAACGAAGAAACAAACAAAAATCATCAGCAGCTAGACAGAGAAACAGATCGAGAGGGGGCAAAAAAAAGAGAGTGCGTTAGGCTTATCAAACAGCTATTTTTCTGGCACAATTTCCGTCGATGAAAAGTCACCTGTCCGGAAATGCAATTTGCCGTCAATGAGTGTTATATTGTATCGCTGACAAAATGCAATGCGATTCAATCAAGGCACATAACTATTTTGATTGGGCATTGCGACTAGAAGCGCAGCACAAAACGCTCAATTTTGATGACAGTTTTTTCAGAAAAATAAGAATAGGAAAGGGAAAGGGAAAGGGAAAGGCAGTACTAGTTCCGGATACGAATGCAGAGTTCAATTGGCATGCTCTCTGGGTCTCTGGGTCTCTGGCATGGCACATGCCATGTGCGTAACCTATTCGAAACGGAGACCAATGCAAATCAAGCTGTCGCCTGTCGGCAGCACAATACAAAACAATTTGCTGGCGTTGCGCGTTACGCGTTGCCGCGCTAACTCTGCTCAATGCGTCAGTCCGAACGTCACTCAGGCAGTCAGTCAAGTCAGACAGTCTATAAAAATACACTGGGAGCAATTGCATATAAAATGCAGAGCAATACTCGTTACTAGCGCGTCTGATATGTATTAACAATGCTAGAGAGCAACAACAGCAACAACAACAAGCAGGAAGCGAGGCTGGCAATTTAATGTAACAAGCACATTGACTGCTGACAAATAGCATTGCCTGTCAATTCATCAAAAAAAAAAAAATGAGAAAAATAAAGGAAAACAATTGAGAATGTAGCAGCAGTCGAAAGTGCTTCACTACGAAATATCCTGTATGTGTTACAAATATAGATTTCATTTAAGTTATTATTTTGATGCTTAGAATATTCAGAGATAAATGTATTTAAATATTACAAATCCAAAAGTTCAAGGTTAGATCATAAAATTATATATTTTCATATCTCTTATTCTTAAAATATACAAATTTATTGTAATTGTATTAATAATGGTATTCCAATTATCTCAAAAGAGTCTACCTTTTGCTGATTTCATTTAATGCTTATTCACCTTTCATAACCTTAACAAAACTTACTTTATTGATAAGAGGAAGGTTTATTGCGTGAACTCTATATTGGTTATGCATTTAATTTTAATAAATTTTGTACACTTTTTTAAGCATTTAAAATTGTACAACAATTTCAATAGCTATTTTGATCATTTTTATGATCATATTTAATTATCTTGACACAAATTCCCAAAAGATATCAAATTATCTGCCAGATATACCCTTTTGAAATGGACACAGGGTATAAAAAAAAGGATAGAAAGAAAAAATGCAGCCGCTAACACAAAACTATTGACATGCATGCATACAGAGGAACCAAAGGAGTCAGAGTAGCAACTGAAGGCTCACATCTCTCTCCCACTTGCTCTCTCTCTCCCTCTCTCTCTGTCTCCTTCTCTATATCTTTCGTATTGTCTCTGTCTCTCTGATCCTGACACGCACTTGGCATTGCTGGCTCAGCAGGAGCGGATGACTGCAAATTTGCTTAGCTGCCAAACAAACTTCGATTGCAGCGAGTGTGTGAGACTTTTACAAATTGTTTTCAAATGAAATTCAAGCGCCACTCTGTGGAATGCTGCTTTGGGTATTGTCTTGTGGTTTTCAATTTCTTGTTACTCTAATATTAAATTGAAAATTTACGGGGAGTAGTCATAGTCAGTTGATTGAATAGCGGCCTTGCTGCACTTTTAATAAATATTTATTATATATTATTTTGTGACTTATTGCACAATTAAAGCTTTTTCAAGCTTCCCTTTTTCCTCACACTAGTAAATGAAATTTAAGTGAAAGCGCTGTACTAATTATTAATAATAATTAAATAGTTAGCCCCTTCAAGACAACGACAGTCGACTTTGCCTGCTCAACATTCAAGTCCATAGTTCAATTCCCTTTACAACAAATTGGCTCAATTATTTTCCTTTGCACCTTCCTTACCCTAACAAACTTGAACTTTTCACGGCACGGTAGAAGAAAAAAAAAACTTTATTAAAAACTTTATGCCCAAGCCTTTTATAAATTTCGGGACCATCCCCATTTTGAAGCTTTTGCTGTCTTTTGGCCCCAACTCGTGTTTTATCTAGTATATTTATAAAATATACACGCACATTTAGGCACCGCACAACACTCCAGGGGCGTTGAAGAAATCAAATTAAGAAAATTTTCCTTCTTTTTTTTGGCAAAACTTTTGCGCCTGTTTAGAGTTTTGTAATACTTCAACGCTTCAGTGTCTTCGAAAAGTCTTGAACGTCTCCTAGATCTCGATCCAGTCCCAGTCCCATGTTGCTTGTTTTTGGCGCTTTTGGCCATTACGGTTGAACTGCTGCCGCTTGGCCCATGCTCAGCCCCATGTGGTTACTTCAAAAATGTTAAATGGTCCCAGAGCAATTGCAACCGCAGCAGCAGAAACAACTGAAACAAAACAACATCAACATCAGCAACAAGCAGAATGGGGCAGACATCAGTTGGCTTTAAGCACAGAGACTGAGACTGGGCCAACTCAATGAACATTTCAGCCAAATGCGCACGCTTGTCTAATAAAATGAGCCAAACAAAGTCATCCATAAGTTCGCCTTTCTTCTTTTACTTTTCCTTTGGACTTTGTTTAAAGTTAATTTTTTTGCCTACTTTTTTGTTTACCGCTCACAAATTTTGACGGCCGTGTTGGCCTAATACTTTGTTGTGGGTTGCTTAAGGCCTTGGCTTTCAGTGTAGTGTAAACGGCACGTGCCTACTTTATGGAATCGAAGGGTCTTTCTATTATACCTACGTATCTTATTTATATTTTCAAGTAGCTACTTTTATTTTTAATTCTTCAACCTCAACATGCAGAAGTCATTCAGAAGATCTCTGTCTTTATATGCATTTCTGCAGCTGCTTTTATTGCAAGATATTCTCTATTGAGTTCAGAGCGGAATGAATTCATGAATACTCACTAAAGATTTGAGTTCAAAAGAGACATTCTAAGGATCTTTTTCTTTCCTTTTTCATCACTTTTTTTTTTTTAGTTAAGAACATAAAGTTGATATAAATTTAAGATATTTATTTATAATTTTAATTTTAGTATAATTGTTAATAAATAAAGGCCAATTTACCTCAATTCAGTACCATTCAGACTGTTATATAAAATATATATGAACTTAATAAATATTTATTTAGCATGCTTAATCTTTATTTGACCTTTTGTTCACATGAATTTAATATTGTTTAGAAATTTTTCTATTAGCCTAAATCTGATATATGCCCTTCACATACACACATTTCTCAGGCAATTCTTTCGGGCATATAAAATACACACATTTTCAAGGTCAGCTAGTTGACTTTTGTGCCTGTTGGTTGTTGGCTGTTGGCTGTTGCTGCTATTTTTGTTTTTGGCCATATCCCCTTTCAGGTTCAATAATGTCATAGAGCGTGTCGCAGGCCAGGCGCCAAAATTTATGGCCAAATTGTTGACCTGAAGTCCTTGTGCCATAGCCATAGTCATAGTCATAGTCATAGTCATAGTCATAGCCATAGTCATAGATATAGCCATAGTCATTGAGGAAGCTTCGAGCTGGCTTTCTGTAGCACGTGCCGAGGCCAGGCAAATAATTTAGCCAAAAACATGTGAAGCTCGCTGTATAAATTATGCACAGAAGCAAGAAACAACAACAAGAACAACAGCGAGATGTGCTTGAAGGTATTGTCTAAGCGACCTGCCCACAAATGCAGCGACTGGCCAAAATAACAACAACAATACGAACAACAACTACAACAGCAACAAAAGACATTACTCACCGCTTGGCCTTTTATTTTATTGTATTTTATCTTTGGATTACTTTTTGCCATGACCACAACAAATAAACTCAAGCATCTTGGGTGAAAACTTCGAGTTGGAGTGGGAAAAGCACGCAAAAAGTAAAGGAAATTTCTATGGCCATTGTTGTTATTTGGCTCTGGCTTCGGTTCTGTTCAGTTTGGTTCAGTTCTGCTTTGGCAAGTCGCCCCCAAGGGCTACAACAGCAACCGGCAATGGGTCTCTAACAATTGCGCATGTTAACATACTTGTAAGTAGTTTTTCCACTTTGCCCTGTTATTCTTCCATCACAGGCCCCTCTGTCAGCCCTCTCCCTGCCGTTTTGCCAGCACCATGATGCCATGACAAAGACTTCTTCTTGCACATTTGTTTTGGCCACTAACTAGCCGCCAGCAATTGCCATTGTTTTTGTAATTATCTGCACGTTATTTGTGGGTCAATAAAACTTGATACTCGTGTTCCTGGTTTGAGCAACGTTTAACGCTTTCTCTCTCTCTTCTTCTCTTTCTCTGTCTTTCTCTCTTTCCCGCTGTCTCTCATCGCAATACGATTTATAGCTTAAACGGTTCTTAGGAGTATTACTTTCAACGCCGCTTGGCACGCAAACAGATTAATGTTTCTACTCAAACATTATCATTTCTTAACTATGGAAAATGACCAAGAAGAATGTTTTGATGTTTAGAACTCCTAGGAGTAGATGGTAAGAGATAGAGAAAACGAAATAGATTTTTACTTTACATATTTAACGTTTTGAAACTTTGCAGAATTAAGCATTGTAAAAAAAAAATAAAAATTGATTTGTGTTAAACGGACAGAAAACACTTTTAGCTTTTCCCTTTCCTCTAAATATTTAATATTTTAAGTATTTATTTACCTTGTAGCTTAGAGAATATCTTCTCGTCTTGAAGCACTTCTCAAACAAATTCTCCTGCCCTTGTTCCAATTTTATTGCTTTCTTAAAATATGTTAATGTTTTGTTGCCTGTCTCGAGATGGTCCAGCTTTTAGATAATTAACACATGTCCCGAGCTGATTTATTTATGCGAGTTTCTTCTGCTTCTGTTGGCTTCCTGTTCAATTTATTCTGGTGTTTTTGGTAATTGTAGCTGCCTGTCAATGGCTCGCATGACACACAAAATTTATAAGTAACGAGAACTTGGACAACGCATACAAATAGTGTATCTTATTAATACCCTGTAGTAAATAGATCTAAATTATTTAAAGCCCTTAAGTCTGAGGCAGCAATTTAGAAACTCAGCTCATCTCAAGGTGTAAATAAGTTAACACTTAGCTCCGCTTTATTTTGCACATTTAGACGGTATCTCTGAGTCAGTCATGCCTTCTAGTTGTAATGTTTTTGTACTGTGGCAATCATTAATGATAAATTGCTCTTATTTGGTGTTCAATTATTTAATGAAGTGTCCAACGCTTTTGTATTGCCTTTATTGCCGTTTCCTTCTCCGATATCTGATCAAATATCAGGCAATTTAATTTTTATTGTTTAATGTCAACCGAACTTTGCAGTTCAGAGACACGAATTTAAATGAATAACTTTATGAAATATGAAAATAATATCTAGCTATAATATTAAGACATTTATATCATAAAATGTATCAAATATTTACCTTCGATGACATTTAAATATTTTAGCAATTTATAATTAAACTGAAATTCTCGGTTTTTAGTTACGTTCGATCAAATCGCTGGGAATATGCTGGAAATTGTATTTATCAAAAGCTGCACCATCAAAGGGTGAAGCTGGCCAAAGAATTAAGTTGACCAGAAGAGCCAAAAATAAAGAGAGCAAACAACAAATTGAAAGGCACGAAATACGAATTGAACAAAAATAAAAGACAACTTAAAAAAAAAATAAATGAAAAGGAACATGAAAATGAAGTGAAATGTAAGGGAGTGTGTGTGTGTGTGAGTGTGTGTGTGTGGCAACATCAATTGCTTAAAAGTGAAAATTCGATTTTGTGGTAAGGCAAAGGCAGAACAGCAATAAAAGCACACAACAGATAAATGGCGTGCAAAAAAAGGAAAGAACAAAAATGCCTTTATATTTTCATTTCGTTCTTTATTTTTTTGCACTTGTCTGTGTTTGCCAGCTTTTAGTTTGAATTGCCTGCTATTGTTGCTGGCCATGTTGATGCTTTGTGTCAATTGCAGAACAGTTACTTCTATGCATGTGTGTGTGTGAGTGTCTGTGTTGATGTGACCAAAAAATATGTACATAAAAATATATACATATCCCAAGATATGGACAGTATTTGGAACACCGCGTTGCATGTGCGAAAAAAATTAGGAGAAAAAGAGGGCAGGGGGTGGGGGTGGAATTCCAGCAGAAAGGGCTAACAAGAAACGTAACGATAACGAAAAACAAACTTTAAAAATTGGATTCTTCATTTGCATCGGCAAATCCAATCAAGCCAACGTAAAGACCCCGGCCAGACACATGCACACACAACACAAAGCCGTGTGCAGACCTGGCTATGAAAGTGGCCAACAAAAAGAGAGAGAGGGAGAGAGAGAGAGCGAGGGGGAAATTGTATGAAACGAACAATAAATGAAAGGTGTGCGCCGCATGTCTGGACATACTCGTATAGTTGACCGTTGCTTATGGCCAGGTTGCTCCAGCCTCATGTATTAAATTTTTTCTTCTGCCGCTTTTTGCTGTGTCCGGTTGAAAATTGGTAACGATTTGTATTGCAATGGCCAGCACAAAAGAGGCTGCCATTGTGCCCAGCAACGTCTGTCGTCTGTCGTCTGTCGTCTGAGTGTTGAGTACTATATGGAATGCTTGCTCAAAACTTTCTCTCTCTCTCTTTCACTGCCTTTCTTCTCCTTCTCTTGGAATTCTTCACGCTATGGCATTGGCAGAAATTTTGTTATTTGTATGCCTGGCTTACCTGCCGTTATCCATCTGTCTTGTGTCTTCATCAACTTGGCCTGTATTAAGTCGCTTGTTGGCAGTTGCCAATCCCCCTTTTATTTTTTTACTCCCACTCCTTGCTCCTTTCTCTCTCTCTCTCTCTGTCTTGCTGTCACTATAGAAGCTGCTGTAGCTGTTGTGGTTTCTCGGCTTGCATATACAACCAACAACAAGGATATAAAAAACAAAAAAAAAAGTATACAAGGCAAACAGAGAAAAGTGTTGCATACTTTTTGGGGGGCTGCTCGCTTTGGTTATTGATTGCAGGCATACGTTTGCCATTTTATTACGGGCCGGCATGAAAAAACTGCAACAGCATTGTTTTTTGGCCACGTTAATTGCCAGCGAAACCAAACATTTGCGTCAGTCCAACCGCAGGCAGCGACGTCGACGTCAACGTCAGTTTTCGGCAACGGCATTGGCATAAACGACAACATCAACCGCCACTTAAATTGGCCAAACCGCGACAAGTGTCCTGCTGCGACTGGCAGCTGGCAACTGGCAGCTGGCAACTGGCAACTGGCAACTGCTGCCATGGTTGCGGCCAGCCATAGACACGGCCCATTGAAGCGCACAAGAAAACCATTCATTAGCGCTTATCAAGCCACGGCCTCAATGGCACTTTGATTTTGCGCTTAACCTAAACTACACGACAGCGCCTCCTTCTCATCTATTTTTTTCTTTTTCCTTTTTTTTCAAGCTGGCCAACTTGCTGTCGGGCTGCCTGACTGACTACGGCAATCGCTGACGTTTATTGTAAATGGCTGTCCAATGAAAATTGTTGTGGCCTATCAACGTCAACACGGCCACGACGCATCGAGGTAACAGGGAGCTGAATGTCCTGTGTCATTAGTGCGAGCAAAAAAAAAAAAAAAAAAATACAGAAAAACTTGTCGAGTGAATCGTGCAAATAAAAAAAAGTAACTGGCATTTTTATCGGCCTATACACGTCTGGCCTTTGCTGTTGTAAATCGGTTGTTGCCTGTTGCCGCGTTTTAGTTTAATTGCCACTTGACAGTGTGGTCAACAGGCTGCTGTCCCCCTCTCACTCCTGCCTTTCCCCTCTCTCTCTCTCTTTCCCTCACTCCTGCAGCTTCCCGTTGGTGTCATCAATCAAATTGGCTTCTTCAGCTGTGGGCAGGATTATGCTAGATTTGTTCTTTGAATAATGTTGACCTTGCCATGAATATTCACTTGATCAGTAATCAAAGTAAGACTTTAATTGGAAATAATGCTAAAGAAATTAAGAATTTATTATATTATATAGTTTATTGTGACCATAGAGTTGCTTAGTTACGAGTAGGGATTAAAACCGTAACCATTACACGGTATTAACCGATTGAAGTTGGTAACCGTAACTGAAATCGTAACGGAAACAGAATTTTTTTATTAAGCCGAAACTTAAAATTGTATTTATTCCAACCGAAATAACCGTCAAGATTTTAAAGAAAAAGAGTGGAAATCAGTTCAAAAGTACTTTTATACCCTAATTGTATTACCAGGAGTCGATTAAAAGAATAAATTTAAGATTTAAAATTTTTGAAAATTTTCGAAAAATGTAAAGGGGTTACTATGCAAAAAATCTCAAAATTTAAAAAAAAAAATTTTGTCACAGAAGCATAAAATTTAAATGCAAAGTTAAAGTAGGTTTAATATTATGAGAAATAAGACATTGATCATGGAAATCGGATGAGCTTTAATCAAGTTGGGCTTGTTGAAAGTCCAAAAAGTGTCAACATTTCTCATATATAGATAATAAACTATAAATGTGTAAAAAGATCTTAATTTTTGTAATTTTTTAAGTTTTATTTGTAAATTTACGTATCTTTAATATTTTTTTAAAAATTGTTTTGTAAATCGAAGCCGTTTGCAAATCGGTTTCAGTTTTGGTAAAGTTATGAACTTTTGGTAATTATTTTAGTCATTGTTAATTCGGACCTTCATAAGATTAATGTTGCAATAATCTTGCATGCTAGACAGCTTTTATGGCCATAATTTTCTACCTAATTGCATATCCTTTTACTCTTTTTCTATGTCCAACTCTCTTGAACTCCTTCTGTGTACACTATTCAGTGTCTATCTGTGATTTTGTAATGCAAACAGTGGAGACTGACTAAGCTGGCTATATGTATTCATATATATGTATATATATGCATGTGTTGTTTGCCAACTTTAGCTTAGCTGACCAACGAGCTTGACTGTACTTCAGGTAACATAGATACGACTATTTGCATATTGTATTTACCTGTCATGTGGCATGGGGCATTTATTACACTTGTGTATTTGGCTTGTTGTGCTCTGATGACAACCAAAGATGGCAGCAATAAATGCTGTTCTAGTTGTTGTCGTTGTTGTTGTTGTTCTCTGTGTACAGTTGGTTTCTGTTGCCGTGCAAACAATAAAATTTATGCTTAAGCGCGTTTCATATTCGGCCTGATGTCTGATTTCTGATGTCTGATTTCTGATGCCTGTGTAGTGTGCACATGCACATGACTGATGTGTGTGGTGGTTGTTGTTGTTGTTGTTGTAGTCTAGCTGCTAATGTTTCATTTGATTGCTGGCAACATGGATGGAGAGGAACCAACGGTCAGACATCGTCATCGTGATTTCAAATAATAATTAAAACCCGACGAATGTTGTTTGATGTTTTCATGTCGCACACAAGTCGTCCTCTCTCTCTCTCTCCCTCACTCTCTTTCTGTCGCTCTCTGTCTGCTCTATATATGCATTTTCCAGGCAATAGATTAAAGTCATCGCATGGCCAGCCTTGCAGGCTCCATGACGATCCAAATGAGCGTTGTCCACCTCACAGACGGAACGAGTTTGGGGCGAGGATAACGCGACGGCAGTTGAGGACCAATGACAGCATGCCAAAAGCCCGAGCATCGAGTCCTCATTCTGGCCTGGACATTGCTGCCAAAATGCTGTTTTATTTGAATAATTGAAAGGCGCACACACACAAACACACACACACATTGGCATCTCTGTGTCCTCAGGCAAAGGGAATTACGCATACGTATTTGTATGTTTAATGTCCTGCTGCGCAACATCCATTGGATTTATAACTGATTTCTGGTGATTTAGTTGGGCTCACAAAATGCAATGAGACGAGGCCCAGTTGCAGTTGACTCCTCAACTCCTCCGGCCACTTACTATGCAAAATGATGCCACACATCGTGGTCCGCCATGACGAAGCGAATCTCATTTACATACACAGGACATCCAGTCGAGTGTAGCCTCTCTGTAGATTGGCCCAAAGGCTGCCAGCACCTTAAATGCTCGCAGAGAAAAAGAATTGCCGTCTCTAAAACTGTGGCACAAGGCCGAATAAAAGTTAATTGAAATGCTATCGAAGCATATTCAATCAATTTAAATTAGTTCTGCGACGTCGCCGCACAAAGCGTTTAGCTCGGGGCCAATTGGGTTGCCACAGCCACCATCCTTGTTGGCCATGTTAATTAGATGCGCCTTCTCACAGCCAAACCAAATGGCAAAAGTTTTCTCTATTCAGTTTTCTTGTCTCCTTGTTTCCTCGCCTGTCAACGGGTAGCAAAGCAGCGATAAGAAATGTGTGTGCTGCTGCCACGCCCTTTGCCGCCCATTAATCAATTATTGTTCGACAATTTATTGCCTTTTTGGGGATCCGACTGTCAGTTAAATATTTATTAAAAATTTCAATTGAAATTGTTAATGTTAATGTTAATGTTAATGTTAAGGCAACTTTTGAGTGACTTGAGGCGTTGCGTACTCGTAATTGCTAATGTAATTTTCTCATTTGGTCGACATGTGGCAGATGTCAGACCCGTTGACATTGTCAGAATCCAATCAAAATGCAAATTAATAATAAACAAAAATGGTTTGACATTTGCCTAAGCTTCAAATTGATTAAATTGCATTCAAGATTTGCGGCATATCTAAAAACGACGCTTCGTTGACATTAACTAAAACACATCCTTTGACTTGGCTCATCGACAAGTTGAGAAGTACAAAATAATAAAGCTGAAATAATTAAATAATACAATACAACAAAAGTGATGTTAATAATTTATATCACTCACGTACTAATTAAATATTTGCCATTTGTTTGTCTCTCTTATTCTTATGGAAAAACATTTCTGATAATTGCCTTAAAAATGTCATCTAATAATCATATTTATTTTTGCGGAAATAAATAGCATTTTAAGTCTTTGTCTTTGGTTTTCCCTCAATTTAATTAGCATCGTTTTGCATTTCATTGAAAATAAACAAATATATTTATTTACCATAGTTTCTTACTGTTAAATATTGAAGGCAAATTATTTTCTTATAGATAAAGGAATATTTAATCAGCATAAACAATTGGAGTACATTAAATTTTAATAATTAATTATGTTATCTTGAACTCAGTTTTCGTTGTCTAATTGCAATTAATTATTATACTCTGCAAATTATGAAGCAAACTTGCCATTTTAATAATAAAATTTAGCTAATTTTGGTAGATTACAGAGAATTATATTTGAGATATTGCACAAAATTACAGGACATTTACAGGACAACTGAACTACGAGACTTATGACCCTCTAAGACCGACATTTAGATAGACTATCAATTGAGTACATTTTTTATATTTTTCCCTTACACGAAATTCACTAAATTTGTATATCTTTTATTATCAGTTGCATGCAACAATTGTAATATTATTTGCGGCACATGCATTTGGTGTGTGTCCCTCGGCTGTAAATGCATTAAATGTTGCATGTTGCATGTTGCCTGCACATTTGGCCTATAGCGGCATATTAACATAAAAACTGAGTGAATTGTTGGCTGCTGACTGGTCAGCCACATTCACTACAGCGGCAAGTGTGGGCTCAGTGTAACTAAATTATTTAGTTGGTTTTCTGTGGCCTGTTGCCAGAAACAAGTCATGCCCTCTGCCCTCCGGCCAGCTTGAAGCCTCGGTCAAGCCAATGTGAATGGTGGGGGTAGGGGAAGGAGAGGAGAACAAGGGAGGAAAAGGTCTGTAAACGCGACTCACTGACATGGTCAGTGCGAGCATCAAATGATTGTCCAGACACTTTATTATGTATGAGGCAAGCAGCAGCAGCAGCAACACTCGACAGGCAACAACAAGTGCAACAAAAAATAAAAACAACAACAGCAACAGCAGCAGCAGCAGCAACAGCAAATGAGGATGAACAATGAGCATGAACATGAGTAAACAAATTATTTATATTTAAATTGTTTGTGTGCCTGCATTGTTGGTGCTTTTAAGTTTTGCATGTCCATTTGCTGCACACACAAACACACAAACACACACACATCACACACTCTCACAGATACACACACAGACATTTGTATTTCAACCAATTCGTGAACATGATTATGTTGCGGGTGCAGCGACTTTTTGTGCCTTTGACTGCGCCAGGCAACCATCGAGACAGACAGACCGACAGACGGGGCAGGGCAAGACCAATGAGGGGGGAGGGCAGAGGGGAAAGTAAAAAGCGGTACGAGACATTGGGGTAAAGCTCAGGCAGACAGGAAGGATGTGTGTGTCCTGTGCTGATGCTACGATCCCAGTGCAAGGTTTATTTATGCATTTCATTTGGGGCTGCGCTTTGCTGTGGCCCCCAAACCCTTTCCGCCCTTTCACCCGATCACCCTTCAGCCCTCCAATCCTTCACCACAGCGGTTGTTGAGTGGGTGGCATTGTGGTTCGCCTTTGAGTTGATGTATTAAAAATTTTCACACATGGCAGTTGGTTGGTTGTCAGTCGGCAAAGCGACGCGTTGCAGTGAAATTTGATTTTCCCTTTGCTTAAACCAGACTCCAAAACTTCCGAGATGGGGGCCATACACACACACATTTGGGGTTTGCCTCACTGTTCCTGTTCCTGTTCCCACACCCTCACCTCATCCATCTGCCTCAAGTCCTTTGGCAGCAGGCGGCAACTTTCCTTTGACTGTGCATTTTTCAGCGGTTGATTTGCGTTGGGTTTCAACGTTGCTGCTGGATTCTGTTTTACGCACTGGAGGTGTCAAAGCGGGGCAAAGGGCGGCAAAGTGGGGCAAAGTGGCAAGCATATTCGTTGACTACGTTCATTTTGATTAGCATATCTCTCTGGCACTGCAATACTCCATCTCTTTCTCTCTCTCACTCTCGCACGCTCTCGTGTGTTTTTTGGCTTATCGTGTTAACCAAAGCTTCAAACTGTGCTACGAGTTTATATTAAAAATTTTGTTGAATTTTTCGTGGTATCCATGGACTTTTGTCGGTTTAACAAAATAAAAAAAGAAGAAAAGAGAACAACAATAAACTGCAGTCAAACATAAAGTTGAGTCTGTCAACTTGGTAATCGGGATAAATCAGTTATTTGCTTTAATAATCTAAGATATTAGACAAATTTCATTAAAAGTTAACAATTCACTGTAGTTTGTTTTTATTAGTTCATTTGAAGGGCTTAAGTTCAATCGTAGAAATTCATAAATGATTGGATTTTATTAATTTTAAAGTTTAATTGAATTTGAATTTGATTTTAGGGGTTTTAAAATAATCGTTGACTAATTTAAAAAAAAAACAGTTATTCTTTTCTTAGCATAATTTAAGGACTAATTTATTTCTCTGTCAGAAGAACTTATGATAATTTGAATATTCTTGGAGCAACATTCTCAAAATGTTTATATTCGGGAGGTAGACAACTCACATTATTTTCATTGCATGTGTAAACAACTTTCAGCAATTGTGTAACCTTTTTTTTGGAACAACTGAAATGTGTTTAGCTCTTTGTCATTTTTTTTTTGCTCTTTGATATGCCAAACACACACACACACACGCACACACAGAGACAATATTTGAGTGTCGTGCTGCTGTCACACACACATACATACGCATCATTGTTTGATGGCTTCCGGTGTTGCTGCTGCTGCGAGTTGCAAGTGCCGCAAATCCTCAGCTACTTAGGTTCGCCATATACAGATGCTTCCTGTTGGCGTTGCACACACACACACACACACACACACACACACACACACACACATGCCTTCATATATTACTGAATACATTTAACATTTGTTCGCTTTTGAAGCTGTTGCCGTTGCTGTTCTTGTTGCTAAATGTAACGCATTGTTGTCCGCCTTTTTGTGAGTGCATGTGTGTGTGTCTATGTGTGTGTGTGAAGTCGTTGCAAATGCAAACATGAAAATTGCATAATCCACGCATTGCGATTTATGACTTTTGCACAGCGCTGACTGATGGCAGGACAAGCAAATGTTAAGGAAATAACGCCAAAAAAAAAAACAACTACGAAATGCAACATCCAACAACGAGAGAAGTCTGTCTGTCAGTTCTTTGCAATGCCATTTGTATTTTTATGAAAATACATTTTTCATGAGCTTTCAAGTTTTTTTTTGCCCATTTACTTATTTTCGTTGTTTTCCTTTTCCTTTTACTTCCTACTTTTTTCTTTTTCTTAATGGGGTCTATAAAACCATGGGGCATTAAGGCGCGACACGTTGAGCGAGTTGTCTAGGGGCTTGAATTAACCACAGCCCATTATCGGTAACATTAAGAGCTACTCCTGAGGTCAATCAGCAATTAACTGTGCAAATTGATGGGCGCCAAACTTCTGGTCGCGGCCACAAAGAGAAACTGCATTGCGAGTCTGTCCGCCCAAAAGATGCCGCAGCTGCTCAATTAGCGAACGATGCTCGACAATGGCAACGGCAACGGCAATGGAACCGCAAGCTGGCTTTCATTAGGTAACCCCAATATCAACACCGGAACGAGTTACTAATTCCAACCCCGACTCCGAATCAGAAGCAGGACAAGACACTCGGCTGCTGCACGGCAAGTGCATAATTAATTAGATATCCAAACTGCGCTTGAAATGCGGTTAAGTAAGCGCTAAGCGACAAGTGGCGCAGCTCAAGTGGCAACCCTTAAAGTGTGCCATTCCATTTCGTTCCGCTTCCGTCTTCCTTTTCCCATTCGTTTCCAGCTGCTCGGGCATCCTTTTGCCGAGCTTTGTTTAAGAATTTTGCGGCTCTTTATGGTGCGCATAAATTTCGTGACATTTTTTGTGCCATTTTACGAGGCAGTCCATTAAAATGGTGGAGAGAGGAGGAGGGAGGGCGGGAGGGGGGTCATGGGACACCCATGGGCCACATGTGGCAGCCGTAAGACAGAGGCGAACGCGGACGCTGCAAATAAAATGAAATACATAAATTTTGCAACGATTTGAGAGACCGCATTTTATAATTGAATCACGTACGACATTTTCACAGCGGCGCGGAAATAGGAAATAAGTTTGCCACTGATATAAATTAGAATCTTAAGGGATTGCCAATGTTGACTGCTAGCTGCTGACTGTGTTCTGTTCTGTTCTGTTCTGTTCTGTTGTCTGTTGGCCTGCTCTCTCTCTTCGCACCAGTTCAGTCTATAACCGGGCCAACATGGCTACCAGTGCTTAGAGGGCTCTTACTCGGACTTTAAGCTCACATGGCGCTACTCCGGAAATTTATGTGACTTTTTTTTTTCATATGGTATATGAGTATTCCTTTCTATTTTTTTTTTTGGTATTTCTTGTTGTTTCTTTAGAGGTGCAGAAAAGTTGCTGAGCATTCTTTCTTCTTGGCAAAAGTTGCATGTGTGCATTCTCGTTTCCGTTTATTAGAGCAAGCTTTTGATTTACTTTGCAAGTGGCCAAAACAATTGCCAAACAAAATACTGGTAGTACACCAAGCGAGTCGTGTTTTATGCAAACTTTTTTCGCTACACTCTCTCTCATAGTACAGGCTCATATGGCCAGCCGCCATTTTGTATCAGTGTGTGCACACTCCATTGAGCATCAATGATGCGTGCAAAATGCAACGGCAACGATTCTTTCTTTTTTTTTCTTTCACTTTTCCCTTTTTGGCGTTTTTTAAATGGTAATATTTCTTTTTTTTTCTTTTTTTATTGCTGTGTGCTGTGTTTTCTTGTTGTTGTGTTTATTGTTGTTATTTTACAGGCCACATTACATTGTAAAGTCTCTGCCATCTACGATTTGCTCTACTTTGTTCTCTTCTATTCTCTTTTGTGCTGTTCTGTTTTCATTTTGGTTGCTTTTGCTTCTTTATTGCTTACGTGTGTGTGTGCGGCCTTGTGTGTATATGTATATATGAAATTGCATTGACTTTAACAAGTGTAAAAATCAAAATTATTGACACTTCCGCTTCCGGGAATAATATTGCATGTGCTGTGTCCCAAGCCCAGAGTAGGAGAAGTTTTTTAGTAGTGTTTTATTTTTAAATCTGTAATGAAAATAATTTAACATTTGGTGGAACTAATTGGAATCTTTCAGATTAAGAGGATAGATTGTATTTAATAGAAGACTTTATAACTATTTTTATTAAAAATTGTTTATTAAGCTTTATGAAATATGGAAGATAGATTTTAATTTAGAATTATATATTCTTTTCTTAGCCTTTAGTAATTTTTTTTCAAATATTTTTTTTATATGTCAAATTTGGTTTTTTCTCGCTATTAAGCTTATACATGTAAATTGTAATAAATTTTTAAAAGCTTAACTTTTCTTTTGATTTGTTTATCTTTTGACAATTGCAAATGTTTACCTTGTGGATGTTTAACCCAAGTATTTCTTTAAGACGCTTTCACAATTTTCACAATTTCCACAAATCTTTATTAGTGCTTTATTTAATTCCTAATTTATGGCACTGTAGAAGTGCACTCATAGTCTACGCATGCTCCCATAACTTACTTGCAAAATCATTTAATATATTAATAAATAACTTGATAATCCGAACTAACAAATATCGATGCCAACAAGTCAATTTGCTGCTAAGCTCTTGCCATATTGTTGAGCAAATTCAATACATGCATTGCGTGCTGCATGTTTGGGGCAACTCAGTCCTATTCGAGTCTAATGTTGAGACTCATATATTTGGCTAAATAAACGTTGTTGTTATGGTTGCTGTCTTGCAGTGAAAGTCAAGTGGCAGCTAGGAGTACAGCGTGGCCAGAAGTCATCGTCGACTTGGCTTAAAAGCTCGAGTTGTGGTGTTGTCTGCTGCTCATCTCAGGACCTGACTCTCTTACCCTCCTACCCTCCTCCGTTTTCCCTCCGTCTGCTGTTTTGTTTGGCTGCCGTCTGAGGTTGGAGGCTGCTTTGCGGCATTTTGCCGAGATTTGTTGAAAATTTATGCGCTACCTTAGAGAATTTATGAGTTGCAGTCGAGTGAATTATTTTATCATACGCATGCAGCAGCAACAAGCAACGCACACACACACACACACACACACACACACACACACACCTCGCACACACACTTATAAACACATACTATGCCACAAACAAGTTGCAGCTACTAGCTAGGAGTATGTACTACAAGCACACCCATTGCACTCTGTTTAAGCCTCTAATTTCACATGCAAAAGTCTGCACTAAGCTGGCATTTTAATCTTGGCCAAGTGGCATGCCACCACAGCTCCCCTCAGCCACACACCTCGTTGCCAGCTATGGGTATGTAAGTAATTAAGCACTCGCAGTGCCGAATTGCCTACGCACTAAATAATAGTAGGCAGAAGCTGCAACAGGGGCAGGGAAAGTGGCAGGGAAGGGTGGAAGTGGCAGCTTCCAAGTGCAGCACGACGCCAAAAGGCAAAAGATTTTTGCTAGGGAATTAAGTTGTTGCCGGTGTGCTAGAAAGTTGTTGCTGTTGCATGTTGCTGTTGCTGTTGCTGTTGCATGTTGCTGCTGTTGCTGTTGCACTAAGTCGCTCAACCAGCTGCTGCATTTGCCTTTGTTGCTGCTGCTTAATGCGTTGCTGTTGTTTGCGGCTTGCAACAGGATAACAACAAGAAACAGGTGCCAGCTTCCCCTCTCCCTCTCCCTCTCCTACTCCCTGTTCCCGTGCCCGTTGTTTGCCCAATTCTGATGGCCAGCTTCCCCCCTTGCCCCCTCTTGGTTCACACTTGCCCCAGAGTGTTCGGTTTTAAGCTAATCGGTTTGCAAATCGAACACATTTGCAACAAACAGTCTCTTATTAGCTTTTCATTTACGAGCACTTCGATGTCTGACGGAACAGATCGCATTATTGTTTAAAGTGGCGACTCCAGCCAACGATTTGGTAAATTTAATATGCAGTTCTCTATTGTTGCTGCTGTTGCTGCTGTTGCTCGGCAACTGAATTTAATTATAAACTCATTTAAGTATAGCGGAAAATTCAGAGAAAGGGTCTTTTTTCTGGCGAAATTTAATGCGCGTGTTATCTATTAGTTGAAGTGTTGCTCTGATGAAGACAATTAGCAGCACAGGAAATAAGAGAGAAGAGAACTTTGGAGAATTCAGGGGTCGGTGCCCACTCGAAGTCGTTAGTATACTAACATAAAGTTACTTAAGGAAATACCTTTTATATTACTATGTTTTTAGATAATGAAAAATATAAAATAATATAAAAATAAAAATATAAAAATAATAAATACAAATGGTCTGCAATGGTCTGCAAATGGTCTCTAGAAATTTATATTATTATAATACTTTAAATATCAGTTACAGAGTGATAGTGAGTAGGAAAAGAGACAGACCGACATATAAATATTTTTTGTTTTATTTATTTTATTTTCACATAAATAAAAGCAAATCCCAATCAAAGTTGTCTTCTCAGACACTATATAGATAATAAGACCCCTTTTTGCTCCAGGCTAGTTACTTGAATAATTTTCGAGTGTAGAATTTCTTTAAGTCGTATTTTTTTCGAATTATTGGCGGATAAAATAATATAAATGAAAGTAAAATAAAATAAAAATAATCATGATCTGCTGATGGTATCCAGAAGCCTGCACTGCAACTTCAAGGGCTCTAGCTCTTTCAGTTTCTTAAATCGATTTAATACAGACATCTGTCTATTGACTTCATTTGTATAAAACCATTAAACCCATTGCTTCACTTAAGACGACTTAGCGGTGCCTGTTTTTATCACCAATATCGAAACTTTAAGTTTCGGCTCGACCACAGTGAGGAACATTGTTAACGCAAACTAGTCGTGGTGGCTGGCGGCGTTTGGGCCATGTTACTTACAGGTTTCAGTCATATTTAATGAAATAAGCCGCGCAATGTGTGGTAAGTAGAAGTAAGGCCTCAACCTCAACCTCAACCTCAACTTCAGCCAGGACTTCTGGGCGCTTCAGCCATCAACGTGTTGTGTCTGTTTTGTTAGCCAAGGCAGAAGCTGAAGCTGAAGTTGCCAAAATTGCCGTAGGCGAGTTAAACAGTTACTACGCTTACATGTGTGCTCCACGGATGATGAGAGGACGTGGTTAACTTAGCCAGAACCTGACGGTGGCCATGACAATGCCGTAACTAGTACATCAATCTGCGGCATGTTATGGCAGGAACGCGTTTTCCTTGTTTGTACTTCATTAATTGCGTCTCATTAGCCAAAAACTTGCGCCTGCTTGTTTCTGGCCATGGTAGTAATGGCTTGTACTCGCTACGGTACTTGTAAAAGCCTAACAAGCTTTTAACGACCAGACCAATTTGGATAATATCTGTAAAGTGTAAATGAATATCATGTGAACAATTTGTTTGCACAGCTCGCATCACATTTCGAAAGTAACAATCACATCAAATATTATGTTTGAATTTCAGCCACAACAAAAACTCAATCAAATAATGGCACACACACACACTCACACACACAATCACATATTTGGGAATTTTGTTGTTCTTAACTTCGCAAAAAGGCCGAAACATTGCATATTGAATGTGGGTTCTATTTGTCTGTCCATGAGTGTGTGTGTGTATTGCAGGGCAGACAAACAGCTTAAGGTTTTAATGAACAATGCAGAGGCAACACACAATCATCATCATGATGATGATGATCATTATGATTATTATCATTGTCGGAATCGCATTTAATGCTGAGCAGCAGCTGCAACTCGGCCTGCAACATCCTCGTCAAAAACAAACAGGACGCTTTGCTTTGAAATGCCGCTTTCTCATTTGGAGATTTCCATTTGGTAGGTAGCAATTACTGTTTGTTTATGCATTTGCTAACATTGCTGGCCAATTGTTGTTGTTGTTGCTTTTGCTGCTGCTGAAGTAAAATTGAAATTCATAATTCAATTGGACTTGTGCTTGGCAGCACAAAATCAAACAACAAACGAAATTTTGCCATATTTTGCAAAGGGAAGGAGAAAGGGTATATAGCTGTCTACCTAATGGTAAATACAGCTAGCGGCTGTCTGTATCTGTGTATGTGTGTATATTAATTGAATGCAATTTTTGTTTTACTTAACGGCAGCATCAGCCAAAAAGTATGCAATGCTTGCCAAGCAACAATTTCAATTTGTCTTCCTTTGATGTCTCTTGTTTCGTACAGTTTTTGCCATTGCCATTGGCAAAATACGAAAATGGCAGAAAACTTGGCTGAATTTTGTGTTTTATGCTTGAAGTTTGTCGTCCATTTGCTAATATGTATTTTGTTTAAAATGCATAAATCATTGAAATGCTGCAGTGTCATAAGCGTAACTAAGTACAAATGCTAAAAGCTCTCTCTCTCTCTCTCTCTCTGTCTCTATTTTTCACTTTCTTTCTCTTTTTGTGTGCAAGGATATTATTATTTTGTGAATACAGCAAAAATCGACGACAGCAGCAGAAAAGATGGCAATGAGACAATGTGCAAATCAATGACAGCAGCAACTCGAACTACTTCCTCCTTTTGACCCCTCCTTCTTCCTCTGCACCATTCTCTGTCTATACCCAGCTCCCTTCCACTCAGTACTCTTACTCCCTCTCTCTCTCTCTCTTTCTCTCTGTGTGTATGCAAACTGCAATAAATCTGCTTCGGTAGTCATAAATATTGATTTCGAAATTGTCTGCATGTGTGTGGACTGAGTGTGTGTGTATGTGTGGGAGGGAGATTGTGTGTGTGTGACTGTGTGTGTGTGTGTGTGTGTTACCAGCTCATGCTCATGCCTTTTCCTATTTGCAATCCAGCCTCGTTTAGATTTGTCGCTTATATTAGCTGCAGAAATGAAAATCGTTTTCCAATCGCATTCTTGTCTTTTACCTTTTGCCAATGTTCCTATTACGTTTGTTGTTGTTGTTGTTGTTGTTTTCGTTATTGCTGCTGTTGTTAGATCTGTATTCCTGTGTTCCTGTGGCAAGTAATTTGCAGCTGCTGTGCCTGTTCTCGTTATTGCTTTTAACTAGTAACTTTTCTATATACCCTTTCTCGGGCACTTCACTCTTAGAAAATATATATCTAATCAAGTCATATCCTAGACTTCTATTTTTATTTTATTCAGTCTATAACTTAAAGTTTACATTCATTTAATTTATTAATTTATAATAATTAAAAAAAATGCAAGCCCTTTCAGCTCTCAGCTCATCAGAAAAAATATAAGTTTTATAAGCTTAAAGTATAAACAATAGTTAATTTAAATTTCCAATTTTTATTTCAGACTTTTCCAAATTTGATTCTCTTCCAAGTTGAGCTCAATGTTTTCACTTCGATTTGATGCTTTCGTCATTGGTTTCAGTCGTGATTGCTTCATCTCTTGTCGCCCATCTGCAAGTTTTCAATTTATGATCCGTCACAGAATTTAGAATTATGGCCATTGGCTTTCGCTTCTACCGACCCGAGAATCATAGACAGAGAGAAAGAACGAAACGGAAATACAAATAGGAGTTACAGTCCAGGCTGAAATTGAAATTAAAGTCATAACTCAAAGTGGGAGTCAAGATCGAGCTATGAGCTCTTAACATATATGTATTTGCTTAAAGCCATCCAGCAGTTGGTCAACTTGGTTGTGGCTATGAGTTTTGTTTTTGGCCTGAAGTTGTTACATTCTGTAGCCTGTTAAATGGGCTTCTACTTATGTGCCATGACGATGGCAACTCTGGCTAATCTTGCCCATCGGGACAGCAGCAGACCCATTAATATGCCTTTGTCACATCCTTGGATTTGATCTCTTCTCCCTGCTTGTTTCTTTGTCATGAAATTGAACTAGTTTTTGACTATGTCTATGTGTGTGTGTGTGTGTGTGTGTGTGTTGGCTCTTTCAGTTATAAAAATGTCATCATACCCATCAGTGAGCGTTGCTTCGTTTTGCATTCCTCTGGGAGCACTTGAAGCTTCTGTCTCTGCTGCCTTCTGGCATGATAAGTTGTCTTTCATTTAATGGAATTTTATTGGCCCAAAAAGTATAAGGCAACTTGTCCCAACTTTTTATCTATGACTTTGAAATTGTCTCATCAGCATTATTTTATGACCAAATCCATGATGGCCGCTTTTAGCCAAGTTTTGTGAGTTGACCCCATTTGATAGTTATCATTGTTTTATCTGCTGTGTAAAATATATTTTAGTGATTTGAAGTAGTTCAGAAAATAAGGAGATTGGCTTTTATTTAATTAAAATTTTTTACTTATTATTTATGATATATATTTATTGTACAACGTGCAGTTTGTAATAATTTAATGTCATTTTTTGTATTAATTTAATTTATATTTTTTCGAGACTGTTTTAATGTTCCACTTTGATTCTTTGCAACTTTTCCATTTCTTTCAATTGCTTTTTCTGATCATTTTGCTCTACTTCCCTTGCAGCTAATTGCCATTGAAGAGTGTGAACAATTTTTATTTATGTCGCCCCTTAAATTCAATGGCCATTGCCAAAAAGAAAATATCTGTTTTTATTGCTTGACACTCGCTCTCTTGTGTGGACATGGCCAGAACAGCCAATTAAAACTGCGCCTTTTATGCGGATAAAATTGTAAAACATAGACATACATAGATGATTGGATGGGCTGGCTTTGAGCCTAGTTGTTGCTGTTGTTGCATTGTTTTCAATATTGGCACAAAATCAAATTATCTGCTATTTGTCAATAAATAACTCTTATACAATGGCGAACTTTATTAAAATTCACCACAAAACGTTGTAGTTTCCGGTTTCAATTACGCCATAAATTTTCGGTACTACACCCGCACGGACAGGCACACAAAGGCGGATGGACAGACGGACTGAAAAAGTGGGTTAGTTGGGAAGTGGGGGGAAATGGCAACACGATGACATGAAGCTGAACGCAGCAGCATATTGAAATTTAAAGCCCCATTGGCAACTTGTCACAACTCACAAAACCTGTCCAGGCAGCAGTCCAGGCAAACCAACTGCCAACCGGTGGACCCCTCCTCTCCCCCGCCCCCTGCCACTCTCTTCGTTTCGTTTGGCTGCACAAAATATGAGCCAATATTAAACCAATAAAGCATGGCTAGAAAACATTCCAGCCGGAGTGTAGTAGATATAACAAAATCAAATCGCTCTGAAACGGAAGTGTGGCTTTGGCGCCAAATTAAAACTTGTACGTGAATATAGCATATAATATATTAAGAGAGAGAGAGAGAGAGAGAGAGAGTGAGAGAGCGAGAGAGAGAGAGAATGGCAGAGATTTCAAAATGATAGCTTGAATTATTATAAACGGAAAGTGCAACTAAATTATGAATTGCATTAGGCAATCGAATGACGTCGACACCGACACCGACACCGCCATAAACATTAATAACATCAATATGCCAGGAAGGGGGAGTTGAGTTGCCAAAGAAGATGGCAAAGAAGTGAAAAGACAAGTGTGTGAAGCACATAAACAAGAACCGTGAAAAGGTTACGGGCGATGGGCTGTCCGGGGATTCTATGTAGTTGCCAGGCAAAAGCCACTTTTGCAATTTATGGCAAACGAGGCAACAGCAAAGTTCTCTCTCTCTCTCTCTCTCACTCTTTTTTCGCTTTGGTTTTTTTTTTGTCTTTACTTTGGCACTAACTTGGCTAAGGCCGCACTTTGGCTGGCGATGATGCATTGAAGCGGGATTTAAAGTTTAAAAGGTTTCGCGGCTTGCCTCGGAGGCCCCCAGGTCTGACAGCCATTTGGCGTTTTGGCGCATAATAAATTCGAGCTGTAGACACATGGCTTAATTTATCATCAAACGGCTGCAATCAGTGTGCGAGCGTAGTGAAAGGCGTGGAATTTATTGGCCTGAGCTATGTTATGGATGGATTGGTGAACAGAATAGAATAGTTTGTGGATTTGTGGCTTGCCAGATTCTAGTCATCTTGTTGTTTATTTGCAATTGAAGTTTTTAATTACTGTTTTGATTGATCCAGTTGTTGTTTGTGGTAGTAGCTTAGTATTGCAATACATGTGCTCGAAACTTGGCAAGTCTTTTAAAAATTCCATTATTCCGTTTATGAGATTTTTCGAATATTTACTTTTAATTGATTATTCATTGGCAATTACTCTGAAACTGACCGAAATGCAAACGGCATTTTATTCTTATTTAAATGCAATTTAGAAGAATAGTAATTGAATTACACACACACACAGACACACATACACTCGTACAGTGTTTATTACTTGGCGGTAACTTTGATAGCTCAGCCCAGTGACAAAAGTTGCACATTGGCAGCGCTTACTGTACTTGAAGTTTAATTGAGTTTTATTACTGGCAAAGAATTGGAAATCGCATGAATGATTGACTTTTATGGTAAGCAACATAAACTGGCAAACACAACAAATTATCTACGAAATTGATGAAATAAAACAAAAGTCGTAAACGCAGCCTATAATCAACAAGCTCGATAACACGGCGTATACGTAACGTGGCTGAAAGAAAAAAAAACGAAGAAGAAGTGCTTGTACATTTTGAGATTGGCAATGACTCGACTGCAAAATCGCAGTCAGCTCATTCATAATTTTGAGCATTAGATAAACACATGAGGCTGCGAGACGACGAGTAAGCATGACGCTGATAATCATAAAAGGATACGCTTCGATAGGCAGCGCCAGCATCGTCGTCGCTTTCAAATCAGGCAGAAAAACGCTGCCGTGTCTGACTAGCTTTTGCTATATTCCTACACTGCAAAAAACGGTCGAGTTGCCTGCATAAAATCAGTGCCAAAAGATGTCAAGACTTGTTCAATCGAATACGAACTACTTGATTGATGTAAAATTTTTGAATTACTTTTGTACTTCTCAGGAAATATTTTTTTTATACAAATTATTTTGTTAAAAACAATTAATGCTGAGTGATTAAAAGTGTATCCACATATTATGTGAATTTTACAATAATATGCTGACTTCAAACTTCAAGAGTATATGCAAAAATCAAAAATTTTAAACTTAAATTCTAGAATGTTTTTTTTTCTCTGTGTATCGATAGTGTGCCTGAATGTGTGTTGATGTGTATGTGTGTGTGCTTGTGCCACATTTCATTACGTTCAACATGACGTTGCTTGGGCACTTGGAGCACGTAACAAGTTTAAATTGCGCTCGTTGACTGTTGACTGCCGTGCGGAAGATGCCAATGCTGAAGCTGATGCTGAAGCTGAATCTGATGTTGAAGCTGATGTTGATGCTGCTGCTGATGCTGCTGCTGATGCTGGCCAAGTCATGGCCCAGTCTCAATTGAAGCAGAAAAGTGTATTTATATGTAACGGAAATGATGCTGCACTTGTGCGCCGCCTTTTAGCAAATGATCAGTAATGCGATATGGCCAGGACAGGACAAGGCTGGATTCTGGTCTGGCAGCGAAAGGGGGTCAAACGGGTTATTTGCCCCGTTTTGATTTCGATTGCTTATGGTTATAAATGTGCTCTGATTTGCGTTTACTCATAAATGCTAATGATAGTCACAGCCAGAGAGTCTCGAGTCTCTGGCAGAGCCAATTGTGGCTTGGCGATAAGCGCTATTTTATCGCTAATTGTAAGTGAAGCGTAAAGTGCGCGGCACAGTGGCTATAAATGCCTCAGAGTGTGAATGTGAGTGTATGTGAATGTGAGTGTGAGTCTTAGGTAAATAAAGATATGTGTAACGTGCACGAGTGCCAATTGCCAAGCATTAGCATTACTTTTTATGTACTTGAATTGATGTTTGTGTAAATGTGAGTGCGAATCTGAGTACCCGTTGTGATTCGTTTTGAATGAGTAATTCGGTCTGTCTGGCATTCCTAGGAATTGGTCGACTTTGTTGCCTTCAAATTAAATTATTATCTAGAGCATTTCAGCTGGCGTCATAAATAAACGTTGGCATCATTTGTTGGCAGTTGAAACGTTTGCTTAGCACACGTCATTTGCATTTATTGTAATAGTCGAAAGTTTGCCCATATCAAAATCATAAATGCTGTCAAGCGTTCAAGGATCGCACACCTGTAAATACACACGCACACACACGCACACACACTGAATCGTACTCGCATAGAGATAGATAGATAGACATGCATATTAATGCTGCGTATACTTTATATATTTTCAGCTGCTGCAATGTAAACGAGTTGCTCAAGCCAAATATTTAAAGAGCCGGCATACGAATGTGTAACCAACGCGTTATTTGCTCAAGGCAATCTACACTCACAGAGGGAGACACATGCTCCGTCTGCCGTGCAAATAAAAATCTTGGCAAAAAGGTGAAACGTGTATTAAATAATTCCTTTGTCGAGCACATTTTAATCGTGCCGCAGCAACGGCAAACAAAGCCAAAACTGCCCAACGGGCAAAACAAATAAGCCCAACCTCAAAATGCGCTCTCCTCAACGTTGTCAGCAACTCAGTAACAAAAAAAAAAAAAGAAGGAAAACAAAGAACAAAAAAAATTGAGAAGGAAAAAAATGCATGCCTTGTAAAAATTCAGAACTGCGTTCTGCGTTCAAATACACAGAAAAAATCCGGGATTTCGGGTTCAAATCAATCTCGAATTTTTTTGAAACCAAGTACAAAATACTTGATTCAAGTACGATTTTTTAATTTCTTCTTCGCAAACATTTGATTATCTTTAAGAATTTTTTTTAGTGAATTGAAATGCTTAAGGCTTTTTATTACAATTTTAATACTGAGTGGTAGTCATTTTAACCGCATTCTGTGTTTGTTTATAAATTATATTCTTAAAGCATACTTGATGAAATCAAGAATCTTAAACTTGAAAATGATTTTTTTCTTTCTGTGTACTGAGAGGGCAACAATTTTGTTGTGTCCACGTACGCGAGTCCTTCAAGCGAAGCCACGAGTTTTGGTCTATGGCGGCGCATGACAACTAAGCGAAGCTGGACGCAGAAACAGAAACAGAAGCAGGACCAGAAGCAGGACCAAAACCAGGACCAAGTCCGCGTCCAGGTTCAGGGGTAAGAGCAGCAAATGGATGACAGCGGTGCAACGGTTTGACAAGCGCGTGAAGAACAATTTCTGCATGTGTGCGCCAAAAGGATGTCCCCAAAAATAGCAGAAACACAAACACGAACACAACCATTTTAAACTACACATGCAGAAATGGTTGAAATTGTGAAAACAAATAAAAAGAACGAGGCGGATTACTCCTTTCGCTCGCCGTCTCTTTCGCCCTCTCACTCCGAGTGTCAGCATGTGTGTGTGTGTGTGTGTGTGTGTGTGTGTGTGTGTGTGTGTGCCTGCTTTATAACTGCTACGTGTGTTGTGTGCTTGTTGCGGCTTTGCAGGCATCAGCCATCTTTTTATTTATTTATTGTTTTTGTCTGTGTTGCTGCATTGGTGTTATTAGTGGACAGCGTTGTTGTTGTTGTTGTTGTTGTTGTTTTTGTTGCTGTTGTTGTTGCTGCCGCTGCCTCTGTTGTAATAAAGTACAGTACACGCCGAGGACATTTCTATGCCACAGCTGGCATCACTCAAAATGTTCGTTTTTCTTTTGTTTTGCTCTACAGCTTTTATGTGCTGCAGGTGTTTGGAATGTGATCATGGCGTAAAGCATTTCGATTTGTTGTTACTTCTGTTTGTTCCGAATTGTGTTAGAAATACTCGTATTGAGAATGCGATATAGAAATATGATTGCTTATTGAGTTAATAAAATATAACCTTTAATTCAATTAAATTTTTAGCAACTTCTATGAATAAACATTAGTTCAATTTTATAAGAAGGTCATGCTACTTGGAAATCTAGTAAATTTAAACAAAATTATTGAAATTTAATATTTGGAATGAATTTAATACGATTTTTATGACCAAAGTGAAATTTAATATAGTAAGTTTGCACTATTACGTCAACAACATGTGAAATTAATTTAGTGAGCCGACAAATGAAATTGTATTTAACTTTCATTCAATTGGAAACTGAAAATGCTCAATAGATAAATATTTAACGTGCTTGTAATAAACTACTTATTGAGTAATATAACTATGCAAAAGTGTAATGTAATATTGTAAATTACTTATTAAAATGATGGAATTAAATATATATATGTAATAATATGAGATACATATATATTCATTTTTGGCCAATGTTATTGTATAATTTGGATATTTGCTCAATTGTAATAAATTTAATGCAATTGACTTAACTGCATTGGACAAAGGGAATAATTACAGCAAATGTGTACAAATCTGCCAATCGATGTGTGTGAGGGAGTGAAACATTTACTAACTCTTGAAAACTTCAGCCACGACAAGGACAACGTTAGGGGAAATCTTTGCATAACAAATTAAATGTAAGTGCCACAAAACCAAATAAAATACTTACATGTCCCATATACATACATATGTATGTATGTTTATAGGTATATATATGTAAAGTAGAGACACAACACCTGCGTCCAGTTGCTACTTTAACAAAGGCAGCCACAACAATCAGATGTTGTTGGTCTCTCATTAAAGATTCAGTTTGGTTTCAGGGGAGAATTAAATCTTGACATGGCAAATTGCAAGACGGCCGAGCAGCAAACATAATTTTATGGGAATTTATGCACCTTTTGCCGCCTGGCAGTGTGACCAGCTTAAGCACAGTTTTAAATTTAACCTTTCGCACTGAAGGATAGTAAGTAAAGTAGGACAGCCTACCCTTGGTTTGAGTGGGCCAGTGCTAATGTTAAGTGGTTGCCGACTTATGCATATTTTATGCGACAACCTGTGATTTCTTGCTATTTTGTTTGTTCCTTCGGTTTTCTTCGATTGTTTGCCTGTTTTGCTTGGGGTTGAAAGCAAATGAATTTGGTGTTTTGTCTGTGGTCAATTGAATGACATAAATACACGCATCTTTAGGTTATTTGCCAGTCGGAAAACTGTTGCACTGTTTTGCCGCAAAGTCACCATTGAACCACAAGTCAAAGGAACGTTTTTTATTATTAATGTCGTTGCTGTTGCGTTCGGAATTTTAATAAATCATTTGGGATGAAATTGCGTAGCACGAGGCGCCTCAAATGTTATCAAATCAAATGAGTGAATGACTGAATGACTGAATAAATAAATGCCTGGCTGACTGCCTGTCTGAGTGAGTGACTCGAATATATGCCTCAATTGCAACGCCTTTGAGCCGGAATTAGGGGCTCTTAGCCGGTTGGTTGCCTGTCAGCCTCTCGGCTTATTCCCCAGCAAAAAATCAAATACGAAATACTTTTAAAATGCTGCAAAAGAAATTCACAGGCTACGTTGTAAATCAAAAATGCCAGCGCCGAAAAATATTATGAATTTCTGGGGTAGTGTCTTCAGTCCATTCAGGGGTGACGTTTAAGACAGCATCAAATATGCAAATTGTAAATTGTAAATTGTTTGAATTTGCTTTTGTAGTTGTTGTTTTTTATTGTGTGTGTACGTGTGTGCGTGGTCATAAATATTTTTCATTCTCTCGTCATTACGTAGACTTCAATGCGATGGCATTTATGATACTTGCTTTCTCCCCCTCGATAAGCGGCGTGTTTTGTTTGGCATCTGATTATCAGTAGCACTTATTAGAGCAACGCATAAATCAGCCAAATCACGTTGGAACAAATGATTACCAGACTCATGCTGTTGAATCTGAAAAGAATCGTGATTCTGTACACTTGGTTTTATTGGAGACACAATCAGTTCTCGGCCTCGAGAAATCAAAGAGTCATTTGTCAGATGAGCAACAATTTATAGAAAAATAACAAGCATTTTTCGCACTTTGATGCTGAATCAGCAATAATATTTAACACATAAGAGTTGTTGTTGAGTGAGAATAATGAATAAAGAGTGTTATTTATATGTTGATATATTTGTATATATTGCGTAGCCGCAGTGTTAGCCCCAAGTGTAAGAAAGCGTGTGCTGAGTCTGACCTGCTTGCTGGCACATTGTTTAATTTACAATTTGCGCATTAACTTTGTCACATAATTCTAATTAGCGCTTTTAATTTGTTTATGGGGCACTTTGCACCGTTACCTAAAATTATTGCTGGCTAAAATTGCGCAGGGGAACAGCTTAAATATCACCAACACTGGACACTGCCAAGTGCCCCATTAGCGACAGCAGCAGCAGCAGCAGCAGCTGAGGAGAAAACAGAAGAGTCGGCCACTATTTCCACGAGTCAGTTGCCAGGTGAGTTTTGCCCTGGCCGAGTTTTCCTGGGGCTGCCATGACAAAGTCATTAAATGCGACGCAAATTAGATTTATTGTACGCCACTGCACCTGCCAGTTGGCTCCCCTCCGGATGTGGATGTAGATGTGAATGTGAATGTGGAGATGGAGATGGAGATGTGGGTGTTGCCCCTCTGTTGCCACTGATGGCCACTGCGGTTGTCCGCCTGACCTGCGGGGACATCGTTAGGGGTTCTTCTTTTTTCTTTCTCTTTTTTTCGTGCTGCCATCCACAGCTTCTCCCCTCGTTTAACAATAAATTTACATTAGACTCTTACATATTTGCACTGTTTGCCGCGCTTTTGAAAAGCAGCCTGCCCCTGGCATTACACGGACAGGCAGCACGACAGCTTTTCAACGTGCCACTAATGCGTACCACACACATACACACACACACACACACACACACACACACTTGCATGTAAGTGAAACGCATCCACCGTTAACTTGCAAAATGATATGCAAATAAGGATGAATTCGTCACTCGTTCTCACCTCACTTGATGTTAGAACAGGCCACCAACCTCAGTGTCATTCACTCTCATCTCGTTGCTCCTGCGGTTGTTGTTGCTGTTGCCATGACATCGCTTGCATCTGTTAAATAAAAGCTAAAAAATTCAACTGCAAAAAATGAGCAAACATTTTGCGTTCATTTACTGCTGCCCAGCATATTTTATTATGTAAATACGAGTATTAAAATGCTGTAATGAATTGAAATAAAAATATAAAATTCAAATTCATATTTTTAACTATCCAATTTCATGAACTTTTAAAATATAATTAATAATACAAAATAAGTAAACTCTTTTGAGTTTTTTAGGTGACGAAATAATCAATGATTTATTGAATTTTAATAAATTCCCTTTACGGAATATAATAATTTGTCAAATTTATTTACGTATAATTGCGAATTTTTATATGCACTCTTAGTTTTTGAATAAAAATGACCATGTGGCAAGTGCTTAAAGCTTATAAAAGTTTATTTAATCACTTTTTTATTTCTGAATAAACTTAAATGAATTTTTAAATATTTATAAATTTGTTAAAAGTGCAACCATGTCGGCAAACAAGCTACAATAATTAAAATTATGTTTGTTTTGGCCAGGGTATCAAACCAAAACGAATGTCGGCTATATTCGCAACGAGCACAACTTCATTATAGCTCATCCGATTTCCACAAGGAATGTTTTTTTTTTCATAAATTTAACCCTACTTTAACTTTGCATTTAAATTTTTTGATTCTGAGACAAAATTTTTTTTTTGAAAAATTGTCGATTTTTACAGTGTTACCCCTTTAAATTTTTCGAAAATTTTCAAAAATTTTAAATCTTTAATTTATTCTTTTAATCGATTTCAGGTGATAAAATTAGGGTATAAAAGTACTTTTGGCTTGAATTTCGATTTGTTACTTTAAGATTTAAGCCAAAAACTGCAAAAATTACCCTGATTTATACTACATCGTATTTTACTTGAATAGATTTGTCAAATATTGATAGATTTTCAAAAGGGATGTTTTTTGATCATTTTATTATACAAATATGTTATGGTTACGTTTTTAATCCCTGGTATAAGCTTTATTTATTTTAATAAATAGTCGAATTTTGGTAAAAGTTGAGTTATAAATATTAATTTAGCTATTTGGATATGGAAAAAGTGGAATTTTACTAAACAAATTAAATATATGTAATTGTTATGTGAATGTCAAATTGCTTTCAAGATTTGCTAAAAGTGTTTTATTACTTTTAATTAAAACATTCAAAATTAAGACTTGAGTTTTAGTTTCGGTATATGCAATTGCAATTGTTATTGTTTTTGTTGGTCGCACAGATGAGGAGAGGAAATCTAATTTCATAACTCACGTCATTTAATTTTAGCAAATATCACGACCTGAACAAAAGCAATTGGATGCAACTGCTGCTGTTGCTGCTATTTGGTGGCAGGCTCTGGTTGGTAATGGGCGGACTCGGCTCGACTCGACTCGACCCAATGGCAACGGATAACAGTCCGTAATGAAACAAGAAGCATCAGGGAGAACACACATATAAATACATATAAATACATATATATGTATATGTATTTGTATGTATGTACAGAGTGCGGAACGTGCAGAGCGAGACAAATGGCTGAAAACGTCTGCTCCTGCTGCTGTTGGTGCCACTTCGCTGAGTCGCCTTTCCATTTTGGTGGGCAGGTGTCAGGCACAGGAGGTGCTCTCTCTCTCTTTCTATCTCTCTCTCTCTCTCTCTCTCTCTCGCTGTCTTCATGTGAAGCTACAGCTCCAGCGCTCAAGTTTTCGCATAAACAAAAGCAAATATTGCGCACTTGTGCAATTTATATTGCAAAACAATTGTCATTAGAAAATGCCGCACGAACAAAAACGTTGCAGACAAAGGGAGCTCAAGGCTCAGACTCCATCTCCAGCTCCAGCTCCAGCTCTATCTTCAGCTCCAGCTCCATCTCTAGCTCCATCTCCATCTCCAGCTCAGGCTCAGGCCGAAACTCACCAAGGACTACCCAAGTCGAGCCCAGGCACAACTGCAACTGTCACATGTGAGACAAGAGTACGAGTACACTGAAAAAAATGCGGCATTTCGGTATAAAATCAATCCAAACGAAGTCAAAAATTTGATAATCTCGGAGTTTCTTAAATCGAATAGAAGGACAGTTTACCAATTCCTTCTTCGCAAATATTTTGATTATCTCATCTCTATATGACATTTTATCCGCATGTTGTGTTTATTTAACAGTGAAATATTTGTTACAAATATTTTTCAAATATATTAAAATTATTGGAATTAATTTTTGTTTTCTGTGTAGAGGCAGCTTCAGCACCAGCAGCATTTTATGGCACAGCTTAAGTGCTTCAAAAATTCCACGTAATGCACTCAAAGCAACGTCTGTCGAGCCCCCCAAGAGAGAGAGAGAGAGAGAGAGAGAGAGAGAGAGAGAGAGAGATGTCCCTCTGCCTTACTCTTACCGCAGCTCTTTCTCTGTTCCGCTCTCTTTGTCTTGCTCTCTCTCTGAATTTGGAAAATAGACGGCAAATAAGAAAACGTGCGAGGAGCTGTGGTGCAAATTAAAGTTGCTGGCCGGGCAGGAAGCCGGATTCTGTTCATGGTCCTGCTGCACTGACTCCTCAGCTGCTGACAGAGCAATGTGTTTCGCAGCAACTCGCTGCATTCTCACCTCCTCTACCTCAAGCTCTTCTCCCATTCTCCACTTCTCCTTGTCTCCTTTTATCCTCTCACTACTGTTGCTGTCATTCGTCGCCGCTTTTTCATCTTTGTGTGCCGTGCGGCATTTTCTTCATTTAGGTTTTGTGTGTGCGAAATTCACACACACTCACACACTCACTTTTTGTTCATTAGTGGATAATGAACAATTGCAGCATTATGACAGCAGCAGCAACAGCAGTTGGCTGCTGCACTTGGCCAGTTTTTCACTTCACCTCTAGCTGCTATCTAGTCACAAGCATTTTTATTAAAATTCCTTGCGAGGACCATTAATTTTCCTGCTTCTGCACTACGTTTTCTTTCTTCATTCACTTCTATCTCTTCGCCTTTTTTTTTTTTTTGCTCTATTGCTGTTTCTGTTGCCTCATTTTGGGCTAGATGATGTTTTGCTCGTTCCTCGTTTATTGCAGTTAATTCTTGGCTGTTTTAGACGCCAAGCTGAGCTATTTGCTATGTGTGGCTTGTCTTTGGCTTAATCAAGTTGAGCGTATTTCTTTCTAGTTCGGCTTTTGTGCATATTTGTATTTTCTGTGTTTCATTTGAATATTGAGTTGGAATATAAATCTCGAATTGCCAAAATTATTACGTTGGTTTTCACAGCTCTCACAGCCGTCTAATCATTTAAGTACTGCGAATTCGAGCTTCTATTTTGCGCATCTGTGCAATCAAAATTTTGTTGGCACATTAAAACAACCTCTGCTACTGGCAATTAATTTGGCTTAGTTTAGTTTAGTGCACTTCCGTTGCACACGGCGGCCATTTTGTCGCACCACCGGATGAACAAGAGACAGACAGACAGAGAGACAGAGACAGAGAGAGGGAGACAGACAGACAGACAGTCAGAAAAGGCAGTCAGCTGCGAATTCATGAGTGCTCAAAAGCGGCTTTAGTTTTTATTACCATTCAAATCGGATGCAGTTTCCCATTCCACTATCCAAAATGAAGCACATAACTCAAATACATAAACACACACATATACGCACGACATAGATTGTTGTGTGTGTGTGTGTGTGAGTCTATTGCTGCGTTGATATTCCTCTATTTTTGTGTGTGTTTAACAATTTTGGCAATGCTCTTTGCTGGCTTCACCTGAAATGAAATCCAACCCTATTGACCCCATTGAGCCACAATGTCGGATGTGTCAGCGACAACAACAACAACAACAACAACAACGGCATTGACAATGACAACGACAACGACGACTACGAAAACACAGAGCTGTTATGAAAGCCAAAACTGAAATCAACTAACAACATTAACAGGGCAACGAAATTTCAGCGTACGATAAGTTCGGAGCATCAGTTTTGGTCCGGAAAATCGGGTTGAGTATTGGGGGAACACCTCCTCATGGCCAGACAATGGGCACAGCCAATGATAATACTAAGCTTTGATGCCGGGACAGAGCAGCAGACCCTTCACGCATGCAAGCGACAGGGTTAAACAGACAAAGCGCCGCACGCAGCGAGCTGAGGCATGAAGCGCGTACACTGAGAAAAAAAAACACGCTTTCAGAAATTCGCCTTTGGCGATGGGTCGTCAATGAAATAATTCAAGCAATTTTAACTTTCATCTGACTTTCTTCAATCTTGCTCTTCTACTTTGATGATTATTGACTTTATAATATTTAAAAGAGACTCGAATGATAAATATTCCTTACTTTTCAGAGATAACACTTTTGTTTTTATTTTTTTCAAATCGTTTTATTTTAAATTAGCTATAATCATTCTTTTAGCTTTTATGTCGATTTTAAAAGAGGAATATATATACTTTATAGGGTTGGAGATGTTTCCTTACCTTACATTTCACAAAAAAAAACGAAATGACGTTTTGGCGTTTTGGTGGCGTTTTGACCTACTATATTTAGAAGTTTCAGTTTAAAAAGAAAACAGGGCTCAATCGCACGCCCGACTTGTTAAAATAGAAAAGGTCGAACACCATCATTTGTATCTCTAAACATGTGATCATAAGTTTCTTGGAATGAAACGCATGTAAACAAATAGACTAAAAAAAGAGTAATAGGTCTTATTTTTTTGAGTGTAGAGTGGAACGGATGAGGCTGCGCAGGATCTGTGGCTTGCATTTAGGTACTCAAGCGGCGATGTTGTAGTCATTTGCCATCTGAATGTGAATGTGAGTGTGGATGTGAATGTGAATGTGACTCTGACTGTGATGTGGGGCCAGTAAAGAGTTTGGGCCTTTGGCGTTTTAACGGCGTCACATATGCTACCAACGATAGTAGTTTTCTGCGTAATTTGTTCGCAATTTTCGAAAAGCGAAACGCCAGGATAACGCGTTGGTAAACTTGGCCAGTTCCAGCTCCTGGTGCTGATGCTGGCTAACAGCATTGTGTATAATTTAGTAGTGCCGTTGGGTTAGACATCGCCAGAGCTAGATTCGGGATGGGCGTCCTTTTGCCTTTTGCCTGACACTTTTCGCTTTGACTCGTTAAAATTCATTTTAATTTGTTGCTGGAGTAGAAGTTGTAGTTGTAGTTGGAGCTGTCGTTGTAGTTGTAGTTGTAGTTGTTGGCCAGGGCAGCGCCGCTGGCCATAAAGACAGTCAAGGCGGCAGTGTGAGACAGAGATGCTGAGAGTGAGTGAGAGTGAGAGAGAGACAGCTCACAGGATGCCGCACGTGTCTCTGAAGCCGCATCCTGCGTAGCTTTATAAACAATTTTGAATTTTGCGGTTGCGCGAAAATTAATGGATGCCTCGCTTTTGTGCGGTTTTTGGTTGCGCGTTGCCAGACTGAGTGGCACAACGCTGTGGGGCACACGCGTACGCGTCGCACGCCCGCGTCCCGTCGCTCGCCACATCGTTTGCTTTTAGCGCTGGCGACGATGGCGGCTAAATTTTAGCATTTTGTCATTAGTGTTTGCATTCGAGAAACGAGATTGTTGTTTGTCGTTGCGGCGGCGGCAAGAAATTGCAGCAGCTTAATGGCAGCACACAGAGAAAGTGGCAGAAAGCAGCTGTCGTTTCTTTTTCTCTTTCTCTTTCTCTTCAAGCAATCAATTAAAGCAATAGCTGTGCAAGCCAAAGCCTAGGTGAGGCCAACAGCAACAACAACAACAGCAAGAGCAAACCGTCAAGTGCTAAACAAAGAACATACAAACTCAACGAGAACAAAGAATGCCATCAAGTTGTGGCAAGTTGGTTGCAAGTTGCCAATGATTGTCAGCGTGTGTGTGTGTGTGTGTGTGTGTTATGAATAAGCCAAGAAAACTTTTTCCATGCTCGGATATCATCGCTGCAAAACAGCATAGAAATGGCAGAGGGAAGTCAGCGAGTGAGCGCGGTTAATAAAACAGACAAACACTCAAACTTTTGCTATAAAAATATCTGTGGAAGTGTGGGAGCAAGAGAGAGGGAGACAGAGGGAGAGAACGAGTTTTTTAAGTTGCCGGCGTTGTTTGCTTGCTAAACAAGTGCTATTAAAAGAGCATAAAGGTGGAACCCGCTAGGTGGAAAGTGGGCGTGCCTCAAAGTGCTTTTATACCCGTAGTCGTAAAGGGAGTCGATGTTCGCATCTGTAGAAGCAGCTCTGTAATAAGCCCGGCCCAATCTATATGCAGTTCACAGTCGCAGCTTGCAATACTCCTATCTGTCTTTGATACCCTCTGAAAAAGTGCTGAAAGGCGTTTAGCTATTCCTAATTACTTTTAATACATTTTTAGATTGGATTCAAATGTTCATTTTGAATTACAGTTTAGTTTAGTCATTTTGTAAGTAGTATCTACCAGTCGAGACATCCTGAATGTGCCCACTTTTAGTATTGTTTCTTTTTTGCTGTTTCACATTTTAAAATATATAAAAAGAAGCTAAGGTGCACTTTTGTAGTTGGCCTTTGACGTGCTTTTTAATGTGCAACAAAAAAAAAAAAGTAAATGAAAATATAAAACAAAAGCTAAGGCAAAAGCAAAACATGGAAAGCAGTCAAATTTTATAAGTTTATTTCTTTTTTTATTATTGCTGCATACTATAAGATATTAGCTACTAAAAATGCTCTGCACTTGGCAAAGTATAAGTTTGTTTGAGAGTACATAAAGCTGCAGCTGAAAGTGGCTTAATAACAATATTTTGCTGGCATTGTTAATTGCATTGAAGCCATGAACCACGAACAGATTTGCATTTCATTAACAAACTTTTTCATTTTGATTATTGTAATTAAATATTAAATATTAGCACACAAACAGAGTTTTCAAAATGGATTCATTTCATGCGTGGCATTTAATTTAGTTTTCAGGCGAGCCGCCAACTAGGCGTATGAGTAACATATGCATTTTATATTTATGCATTTGCCGTTGCTTGTTCTTGCCAGCGTTGTCGGGTTGTTGTCGACTTCTGTATTTGCCTGGCTTTGAGTTTTTAACTGTGCTGCGTTTCGGGGCGCGCATATTAAACAGGTTGCGACATTGGCAATGGCAAAAGTGACAGCAGCGACCCCAAAGTGCAAAATGCAGTAAAATATTGAAATTGTACAGTTTGCCGTTGTGCAATGATGCGCAACGGCATTCAAGTTTTTGTTGAAAGGTGCACTTCATATATACACAGAGAGAGAGAGAGAGAGAGACAGAGAGAGGTAGAGTGGTAGAGTGGTAGAGAGAGAGAGAGCGTGACCAGAATGCGGCAGCTGCTCATCGGCTTCTTATTGCAACGCGTTGCAACTGCAGTGCAAATCGGCAAATCGGCAAATCGAGTCAAGTGGAAATGCGACATCAGCATAGTACATATAATTTAAAGAAAAATATTGAACTGCCGTCAACCTGCGATATCTGAGCTTAGTTTCTTAGCAACAGTTTGCTCTTATTATCAATTTTCCTAATGACTGACATGCGTTGTCATTCTTAATATAAATCCATATTCATTAGCTTGCAAATGTATTGATAAATACAATATTTGTAATTGCTCCTCAGGCTAAAGGCACATTAAGCGATGCAGCACAAATTAAAGTCGCATCAATCAAGCTAAAGCAATATCTGGAAAAGTGTAAATACATTACCTGCCATTTTAAAGACTCTCACTTACCGTTGATTCGTTTTGCAATTGAAATGCTTTTAAGTCTGCACTTGCTATAGAAAAAGGAAATAAAAACAGCATAGTTTTCTTTTTGTTTTATTTTTGATTAACATTTTTCCATTTTATTTGATTATTTCTCTCCTGCTTTTCCGCACTTTTCTATGTATGTATTAACGTGTTTACCTGCACACCTGCATGCAATTATGTGTGTGTGTGTGTGATTGTATCTGTGTGTGAATGTGTGATTGTGTCTGGGTGTATGTGTGGGGCTTTGTTCTATCGATTTGATTGGATTGGATAGGCTTTGATAGGCTCTTAACATAATTATGCCATTCTGCTTGCACGATGTAATCACTTCGTTTGCCTTTCACTCTTCCTATTTTTTCGTGCTAATTTAAATGCGATTATGTCCGTGTATAAGTGTGAGTGTGTGTGTATATGTTTGCTGGCTTTGCTCAATTTAATTTTTTAGCTCTTTTTTTGTTTGTTCAAAGCATATTCCAGTGTTTTATGCAGCTTTGTTTAATCTGTGCCTTTTTTTTACATTTAAATTTATTTTCTTTTATTCATTTCATTTTTTATATTTCATTTGCTGTTGTGATGTTTGTTCGTGTGTGTGTGCGTGTGTGTTTACATTCATAGACGCTCTTTAATTATATGCATTTTTCTGTGTTTTTGTTTTCTTTTTTTATTATAATATATATATGTACATACACAACATTGAATCATTTATTGTTTTATATGTGTATCTGCATTTAG